>CM076086.1:19807862-20097862 GCA_038088235.1 Zacco platypus
AAATTCAAAGTAATCACTTTGGTAATCTAAAATACTTTCAGATGTAACTGTAATCTGATTACCACCCATTTAAAATGAAATACAGTTACTCAAATTTTGTATTTTAAATACGTAACTAAGTTCCTCGTATTTCGTTACTCCCCAACCCTGCTCAAATGTTACCAAAAAAGAGGGTTTCGGCTCAGTTTACATAAAAGTTTTCAAATTACATATTCAGTACTGCATGATTTCTATATTTCCTTCATTAGTTTGTGCACCATGAGTGTTTCCAACCTCTCGTGCCTCTTCCTGTTGTGAACTTATGACACTCATTATGACTCCAGCAAGGATTCGCCGACGTGCGAGAATTCCGCCTCCCATTCCTTTTTTAGCACGGCACCAGACGCGCAAGCCACGCCCCTTTCTTATTTTGTCTACACAAAGGCTCCGAAGCCCCGCCCTTTTGACCAAATAAGTCCGGGCTGTCCTTACACGGCGAACAATCGATGCGCGTCGCAACCTTTTCCTTTCCTTATCCCGTTTATATAGTACGGCGACTTCCGCCCTTGCCGTTAAAGCAGTGCGATCATGGCGGAGCGCGTTCAGCAGCCCCCAGCTAAACGGGTCTGCTGCCGACCCGGGTACAGTACGACGTGTAGACAGGGGCAGCGAGCCGGTGGAACAGTATGCGGCGGTTCGGGTTCTGGCCAAGGGGGATCCAGCAAAACCCAGAGCCCCGAATCGCTTCTGGACATTGCAGCGCGTAAAGTAGCGGAGAAGTGGCCGTTCCAACGGGTGGAGGAGCGTTTCGAGCGCATCCCGGAGCCCGTACAGCGGCGGATCGTGTACTGGTCTTTCCCGAGGAGCGAACGGGAGATCTGCATGTATTCCTCGTTCAACACGGGCGGAGAGGAGAGCGCGTCCAGCGGGGAGAGCGTGGACGAGACGCGGTTACCGTTCCGACGCGGCATCGCATTGCTGGAGAGCGGCTGTGTGGACAACGTATTACAAGTCGGTGAGTGTCGGATGCGAACCCGCGGCTTGTAACGCATTTATTCCGCTCACCATCACCCAGAAACGGTCGAGAGAAAACCGCTCGAGTGTCGTTTAAAAGAGGAACACGAGCCGAATGAAAGGGACTATTGAGTTGACACCGAACAAAGGGAGGAATACGACGGGTTTAAATCTCCCCGACAGGGTTCCGGGATGTCGTTTCGTATTTCGCACTTGGATCGCGCGAGGGCTCCGGCTCATCGATACATTCTCAATACGTTGTAGCGCTTTTGTATCTGCGCGAGATGAGCAGCGCGGAAGTGGAGCTCGATGTTTCCTTTTTCGCTGTCCTGTCGCCTCTGTCGTGTGTTGTGCTTCAACTTTAGTCGGCGTATTAATCGTGTATTTGCGCGTATGGCGGCTGAAATGTCAAATCTTGCGAAGCTCGTCTGGTGTGTTTATTTTTCTGAAGTGAAAGCGTGAGGAGGGGGGTATTGGCGTAGTAAGTCTGCTGGATGTAGAGCTGTCATGTCAACTATAAAAGCGATTTTTTTTTGTTGTTGTTTTTTCAATTGTTTTTGTTTTTAAGCGGGTGCGCATATTAAATAGCCGAGCACATTTTCATGTTCGCTTGTGTCTTTTCAGCTTTCTGTCACCCTCCGAGAAGGAAGGGGAAACAAAAGCTTCTTTTTATTTTCTTTCACTGCTTGTGTTAAATGGAAAAGATTCGGGAAAGGGGTGGGAGGAATGGCGATTTAAAGACGCAGTGCCTCATTTTTAAACGGCCCCTAATCATATGCATACGTTCCGGTCTGACCCTTGTGACGTCAGCGTGCGTCTCGACATTGATTCAGCGCTATATTTGCAACTTTATCCACCTTTTGTTTTTAAAGTCCCCGCAATCCACCCTTTGGAAACAATTCAAGATTTTAATCACATTAGTGCCTTTGCTTTAATTTGAATTGTAATGTATTTAGCAAGAGTAATTTTCTGCATGACTATCCACCCCCCCTCCTCCTCCGCCGCGTCCGTCGCCCGGTGCCTCAGCTGGGCTTCATGCCCTCACCCTTCAGCCAAAATGGGTTTCTGCTCTCAGCAGTCCTGTGTGTCTTCCCTGCCCGGAGCCTCTTAAAAAAAAAGAAACGGACTGGCTGTCTCGGAAGATCAAGGGCTCTTGCCCTTTTTCCAACAGGCTACGTGGAGCTCTCTGCTTCTGATTCGCCTTTTTCCCCCCTTTGTGCGCGCCTCATTCCGAGCTCCGGCGATGGGAAATGACAAGCCTCTACGCACGGGGAGGGTTTCTTGGCTGATTGCATCCCAGTATGGAATGCTCTGCAAAAATAAAGCCAAGCAGCGATAAATAAAAGATGCAATCTTGCGACGCAGGCAGGGCCGGGGGGGTTGCTTTCAGCAGACCCGGATTAGCCCCGATAGGTAGGGCTCACCGTGACGAACGAGCTGAGACCGAATTCAGGACAGGAATTTGTTTTCTTTTCTGTCATACGCAGGGGGAGGGGATGCAATAAAGCGATGCATTTCTCATAAATATGGCCCCTTTTGGCAGTTGGCCACGTTACTCTATATTTACATACCTTTCTCTTTTTTTTTTGTGCGTGTTGCATGCAGCAGTGATCTGGGGGGGGGGGGGGACGTGTGTTTTCATCAACAATTGATGTAGGAGCACACTGCGGGTCCTCGAAACGGATTGCTCTGGAAACCAGCATGGCATTATAGCTCTGGGAACAGGGTTGCCGTTGCAAACGTGATATTTATCGGCCAGTGTATTGATCCCAACGAGCCTGAAAGGTCACCGGGTTCAAGTTCAACAGCCGTGCGTTATGTTTCCATACGGTTGTTTAATGCTGCTGCCTTCTGATTGCGATATGCTCAGCTGTTACAGATCAATCGGAATTAACAACAGATCATGTGACGTGTGCCTTTTGATGCGTAATAAAACAACAGAGGCGTCTGCAAAGATCAGAGGTCAACGTGGTGCACGTCTCTGCTTTCGGTTGCTGTAATAAGTTGACAGTTAAATCTCAAAGCGACCCGAGTGATGTCATTTTTCCATTATTATACTTTTAGTCTGTTCTCGGAAATACTCGAGGTTTTTTTGAAATTCTAGCATTGTAGATGTTAATGGCAGAACCATGTGCGAGTCCCAGAGGTGTATTGATCAGATAAAAGAAGACGGTGTCGTAGAGGCGTAATGATATAACGGGACAGAATAAACTGATTTGTTTATTGATCTCGCATCAGGGGAGACGCAGATTTCCATCAGCCTTATTAACCCAGAAAGTGTGTGTGTGTGTGAGAGAGAGAATGAGAAATAGTGCGTGTGTGTTCCAGCTCACTGAGCCAGTGGAAAGGAAAGCCTTATGCCTGCGTTAACATTTCTGTCATTCATACACAGAAGTGCAAAATTTAAGATGTACAACTTAAATCTTGCATGAGGCTGTTGCTTTTGGGGTCGTCTGAAATGCCATGTGCGTTTAGAGGCATCAGAGCGTCTCGGTCTGTAGATTTGAGGTCAGTGTGTCTCTGTGATTGCTTCATGATGCTTCATAAGACGCGTCTTTAGCAGTGATGCCGTTTAATCGCACATCTGAGATGTTTTGGAGGAGGATTTTTGCCCTTCTTTTTTCTCGCTTTGCTCCTAAAATAAAATGTAAGTTATCAAAGCAAGAAATGCAGTATGAGTTCCTTTGGATGCAAGGGATGATTTGACTCATAAAGATGAATAACAATCCAAGACGTTTGAATATTATTGAAAAAATATAGAAAGCCTTTATTTTTATTGTGGCTTTAATATTTTATATAAGTCTAAAATGTAAATTTATTGATTGGTAATGTAATTAGCATGCAACTATTCCTGCAGTATATAACACGTATGCATGTATACACTTTATATATATATATATATATGTGTGTGTGTGTGTGTAGAATACTCTACTGTATCCCCCAATACAATGTGGTTGACTTGATTCACCACACATTCAGTAAAAAAGTTGAAAATGAAAAATAAGTTTGTTTCTAAGATGCTTTGCACTACACATTTGAAAATATTATGAAATAATGTTTTTTTTTTTTTAAAATAGAATTCAGTATTTCACAATTAGCAAGCTCATGTGATGCTAATCATTTCCCAGAAATTCTGCATATTGTTATGCAAGTTTTTTGCAAATATTATTTTTAATTTGGCATTAAAGAATTAGTTGACTTCAGAATTAAAATGATAATTGACTCTCCCCCATGTCATCCAAGATGTTCATGTCTTTCTTTCTTCAGTTGAAAAGAGATGAATGTTTTTGAGAAAAAAGCCCTTTTTCTCCATATAGTGGACTTCAATGGGGTTCAACAGGTCCAAATGTCAGTTTCAGTGCAGCTTCATAGACTCTACATGATCCCAGACGAGGAATAAGAGTCTTATCTAGAGAAACCATCGGACATTTTCTAAAAGAAAATGTAAATTATATACTTTTAAACCACAAAAGCTTGTCTTGCGCTGCTCTGTGATGCTCCACACATTACATAATCACATTGGAAAGGTCATGTGTGACATAGGCGGAAGTACCGATCCAGTGTTTACAAAGTAAACATGCAAAGACTAAGTCAAATGACTTTTACAATGAAAGGTACAACAATGATGTCGGACAATTTTTAAGTTGGCGGAGAAAATGAGATACCGCGGTACTTCCTCCTACGTCACATGACCTTTCCAACGTGATTACGTAATGCGTGGCACATCGCAGAGCAGTGCAAGACTAGCATTTGTGATTAAAAAGTATATTTTTTTATATTTTTTTCAAAATGTCCGAAGGTTTCTCTAGATCAGACTCTTATTCCTCTTCTGGGATCATGTAGAGCTCTTTGAAGCTGCACTTAAACTGACATTTGGACCCGTTGAACCCCATTGAAGTCCACTATATGGAGAAAAAAATCCTTAAAAACCATAATTTCTTTTTGACTGAAGAAAGAAAGCCATAAACATCTTGGATGACATGGAGGTGAGTAAATGATCAGGAAATTTGAATTCTGAGCTGAACTAATCCTTTATATTAGATCAGTATGGACTGACTGGCAAAAAACCGATATGTTTTCCTGAGCAGCTTTGAGAAGTCAGATTGACAGTAAGCCTACAGATTTGCACCATGTATTGAAAGTTAGCGCTCCACCCACAATGCTCTTTGATGTAGTTTGTGGTGGAGGGTGTAAGCTGTGCTCTCAGCTGCAGGGTCTGTGCTGTACAGTATTTGACAGTAGTTTTCTTCACACGCCACATACTTCAGTTAAAATGGTTGCTTAAGAAAGTCTACAAGCATTACCGGTCAAATAAAAGCCCAGCGATTCATTCTTGTGGAATTCAGTCCGTTTCAGAGATCTGGAGAGCTACGTTGCGAAATATCACATCATAACGAACTGCATTTTGACTTCATCGTGAAGTTTAGCCTGAATGTTACATTCCAAACTACCGCTGTCTGTGGCTCAAAGCACTCGATTTCAGGAAAGGGAAAACTAGAAGGCAAATAAAGCTAGTCATCCTAGTTTTGGCTCAACTGACAAGTTGATTCTTTGTGTTCGTCAAAGCAAAGATGGAGGATTCTGATGTGGATCAAGCTCATTTCTTTCTCATGAGCTCAGAGGTTGTAATCGTAATATGATGTGATGTGCATTTAAGTGATGTTGGTCAGAATAAAGTGGACTTGCTGGGCATCTTCATATTTCTTTCTGTCATTTTTCACTTCCCAATGAAGATGGGAAGCTTTCATAGTACAAAAGAAGATGCATTAGGTGTGTAATCGATGCCTTGTGTTCAAGCGTTCTCATGCTTCCACAGAGAATGATGGGAAATATAGTTAGTTTTGCCTTAACTGGTGATGCCCAATATATGTTCATTTTTAATGTCATCATTATTGGTCTGATAACAAATTTATATTAAAGCTGATAAATAATGGATTATTTCCTTCAGCTGAGACACTTCAGATGCGTACTGTTCACTATGATGGTATTCAATTGCTTGAAATATGATTGAAATCACTTCAAAAAGGAATACAGTGCAACGTAGAGCGCTGTCAGTCTGTCATATAGGCTACATAAAATTTAAATGAGAACATTTATAATCGTGTACTTGGCTTTTAATGGTTTTTGTAATCAGGATCTCAAAAATTGTATAAAGTGGATTTAGATTTATCAGCCAATAGATATCGAGTATCGGCTTTCATATCATTCATCAGCTAAAATTAGCGGTTATCGGTATCGAACAATTTTCATATCGGCGCATCCCCTACTTAACTGGCTAAATTACTGATATTTTCCGGCAAACTCGTAATCATGATCAATATCGGTGAGCTTATGAGTGTTTTATGACTTTGCAGTGGTTTGTTTTAATTTAATAGCCGTCAAAACTGCTAAAAAGGGATTTTTCTTTCTGTTTTAGAAGTGTTAAATTGTTGATAAGTTTTCTGTTAATGCAGATTAATTGTGATTTAATATAAGTTGAATTAACCATTTATTAAACATTGACTTAGTTTTATCACATCGCCATTTTATAGAAGAAACGAACAATTTGAGGCTGAACAAGCAAGGATTTTACCCTGGTTTGCGGCCGTGGTAAAGTCACTAAAACTCATATCTCGAACTCCTTCATGAGATAAATGAAGCGCACGTCATTTTCTGTAGCGTTTGACCTTTTTCTGGAGGATCGTAGTGTTTCTCGGCATGGCAAAATCTGTGCGCACTTCAATCTGAGAGTCGAGGATCTGGAGAGGATCAAGGAGTTTGACTTCCTCTCGACAGGATCACGCCACAACGACAGGCTGCCCTTTTATCATTATTTAATAGTCATCCTCCTTGTTATTTTCCAGCCTAAATCAAGACGTTACCCAGTAGCCGCTGTATGCGTTTCAGACCGTGATTGACTGGAATGTGCTCCGCTTCCCAACATCTACATACTTGAGCGGCATCCAGTACCCTGGAAGGGTGGCGTTCCTTTCTGGGCGGAGTTTGGTCACAAGGGGCCATCTCGAAATGAATAACACCTCTATCGATTGGAGAAACTTTGAAAAACTGTGTTTTTATAATGGAGATTGGAAGTGCAGACTTCAGCATGCATGCATCCGTACTTTTACATATGTTGGCAACTGGCTGTTGCTTTATTCCCTTGCATGCATACAGCCAAGCCGTCGTCTTTGTTCTTCAGTTTAAGGTCCATATGCGGCCCATCTGTGCATATGGTGTTGTCATGTTAAGTTTGACTGCCCAGCGAATACCTTTTGAATCTCCATTATTAGACATCTTAGAGGTTCTAGCGCGTTCTGCTCCTCAGAGCCCTCGTCTGTGAGCGCCATGAAGCCATAGGTGTTTGCAGACGTATTGGATTGTGTTCAGAGAAGCGCAGGCTGAATGAAGACACCTCGCATTGTTTCCCTTCATTGTCTGAATCAATACGTTCGGCTGGAGATAATGGACGATCATTCAAATGCACGGCAATAAACGATGCGTTTTGTGTACTGAAAGAAGCCGATGATGTGTTTTTCAGTGCATTCATTGGGCGTTTATCTGCATTACTTTCAATGCGAATGGAAGTCAATGTTATTGTTACGGAATCAATTTTTACTCTGGGATTGTCGAGTCTGTCGAGCTGAAGCAGAGAGTTCAAGCACACAAACTGAAGTGATTTCAAAAGGTTTTCTTCTGGTCAGTCACTTATCAAAACAATACCCAAGTTACTCGACGCATACAACAAGTGTTTATTAATCGACAGCCCAATGTTTGCAGCAGTTATGTCACAATAAAATGTTTAATTCTGTATTTAACATGTTGTAAAATTGACATGCAACATTATAACCTTACTTTAAATAAGTACTTTGCGATCTCTGAAAGAAGTGTGTATATATATATATATATATATATATATATATATATTAGTATGAAAGTAATCCTGATGTAATACATTCATCGTATTGTCATGTGACCAGTTGCGTCGCTTCACTGGCATTCACAAATCCTCCTCTCCAGTGGCCTTATGGGATGGTATGTAAATGGAAATCATTATGCTGTGATAAACATTTCAGATAGTATATGCTAGTCACATGACATCATGTTCCTGCTTAATTTAATAGTAAAAGTCCTTAACTTTTAAAATATTGTTTGCGTACAATGCCTTTTTGCAGACAAATCAGTTGCTGTTTATTAATAAAATAAATGGCTGATTAAACTGCTGACCTTTGGCTCATTCGTCACATGGGAAATGGGAGGCCAAGTCGAGCGCATTGCATTGTGGGATATAGTGTCCAGTGCAGTGCTGATTTATTAAAACAAAAATAGTAGTATTCCATCTGAGTATTCAGGAAGCCATTCCACAAGTATACACTACCGGTCAAAGGGTTCGAATAATGAAGACTTTAAAACCTTACGCTCAGGTTTCGGTGCTTAATATTTTTGTGGAAACCATGATATATTTTTTTCAGGATTTCATGATGAATAGGACATTCAAATAGAATCTTTTGTAACTATGCTTGATGAATAAAAGTATTCATTTCTGTTTTGTTTTTTTCTTCTTTTTTAAAAAAAATGTGTATCAATGTTTCCACAAAAAAATATTAAGCCGCAAAAAGTTTTTCAACATTGATAATAATCATAAATGTTTTCTTTTTGAGCATCAAATCATCATATCAGAATGATTTCTGAAGGATCATGTGACACTGAAGACTGGAGTAATGATGCTGAAAATTCAGCTTTGATCACTGGATATAAATTATATTTTACTATATATTCACATAGAAAACTATGGAAGGTTGATTTCGCCACTAAATAAAAAAATCTTGACTTGCAACTGCGAGTTATAAAGTCAGAATTTTGATAAATTGTGATATGAAGACTTTTTTCTCGCAATTGCAGGTTTATCACGCAATTCTGACTTTATAACTCAGAATTCTGACTTTTTCTCTCACAATTGGACATTATAACATGCAATTGCGAGTTTATATCTCACAATTCTGAGGAAAAAAAAAATTTCAAGATATAAACTCTCAATTCTGACTGTAATTCTGAGAGAAACGTCTTTTTTCCCCCCCGTTTCCCCTCATGATTGGACATTATAACACGCAATTGCAAGTTTATATCTCAAAATTCTCAGAAAAAAAGTCAGAAATGTGAGGAAAAAAGTAAATTGCGAGATATAAACTCTCAATTCTGACTCTTTTCTCGCAATTCTGACTTTATTTTACGGAATTCTTACTTTATTTCACACAAGTCTAAGAAAAAAAAAAGTCAAAAATGTGAGATGGAAAACTTCATCACAGTTACCTTTTTTATGTTTTGTTTCACGGCGGAAACAAGTTTCCATAGAAAACAGCGGTTTAAAATCGCAATAATATTTTTCAATATTACAGATTTTGTTCAAATAAACGCAGCCTTGCTGAGCGTATAATTCCAAACTTTCGACCGGTAGTGCACATGCTGTATAGTGCAGAAACAGTTAGAGTAGTACACTGTTCTCACTCACTTCCCCTTTAAGAGATTTTCTGTACTAACCTTCAACATGCACTTGGATCATGGGAAGTCTAAATATTATTAGCTCATTCTCTGGTTTGTTTCACAGGGAGGCGTTTGATGGAGGAGCGAGCGTCTTTAATTGCTTTTAGGGCCGCAGCTGTATGGGTTTTTTTGTTAGTTAATATTTAGTTAATCTCTAGACTCCAGACCTGCGGGAGAGTTTTCCAGCACCTCTTCATCCATCTTGCGCTGATCTGTATTCCTCCAGCACCATTAACCTTCACCGAGGGTGAGGAAGAGGGGGGCGAGGAGTTGAGTTTGTGGGGGCAGGGATAGCGAGGATTCTCTCTGCTCTGTTTGTTTTCCATTACACGCCGTTTCGCCGCTCTCCTGGCCCGTGTTCGCGGCAGACATCAGGGCTCACCGCAGGTCCATACGGCACCGGGCCCGGTAAAAAGACTCCGTATTCCCGCGCTCGTGGCATTGGATCCAAACGCAGGGAATTACCTGGAAAGCCAGATTGCCTTGTCCTGTCCCTAATCCAGGCTACAGCGAGACCCTGGCAGCGAGTTTGGGTTTGGATGGATACCTGACGCGCTCTGACGCACAAACCGGCCGAGTCTCGCAGGGGGACCGGCCGTAAACGCAACGCAACCTCTCGCGCTCCATATGTTGAGGGACGGCGAGTGGGTTATTTGTCCCGAACCCGCCACGAGTCCCTCGCCTCGAAGACCCGATCGGTCTTCATTATCTAGGCCCGCAGCTGAGACCTGGAAACGGCGTGGTGATGAATGAGTCCTTTAAGCTCACATTAATAGCTAACTATTGCTCATAAGGAGCTTTAGATTGGCGCTCGCTGCTTGATTGGTGCGCCGCTCTCCGCTAATGTCTTTGTGTGTCTTTGAAGGGGACGGAGAGGCTCGGTGAAAGAGCTTCGAGTGCTTTGGTATGCTAAAGCGAGCATTTTTGCGTTGCTCAATGGCTGTTTGGAGGCCCCTGTGTAAAGTGCTGCAGGCTTTGACATGTAAAGTCCATCGAGGATTGTAAAGACGTCGCAAATATAGACCCTAAACACTGTGTTGCTCCATCATGTAATCAATATTTCACCCCAAAAATCATTTCCTCAAGCTGTGATAATGACAAATAAAAGTAGTCCATACGACGTTTTCTCTGCTCTAATATCTGTTTTGCACATGCTCATCATAATTATAATTGGCATTTTGCCAGATTATCAGTGAATAGTTGCTTCAATTGAGTTTTTTCCTCACACAAAGCTATCGTATGAGTTCAAACCAGATTAACCAGAGGTCCCTAGCTCAAATTTGATTTTTTTTTTTTTTTTAAGATTTTTTCTGTAGAAAGACAAGCATAAATTAAAAAGCCAAAATATTAAATGTCACAGATGAATTTTTTAGAAGGAGGTCAAAATGATCATTTTCACCTGAGATTTGGAGCCAGGGTTTAAAAATCACTTCATAAAGGTGGCACAGAGATTGGTCGGTCTATTAGTAAAACCTGTCGACTTTAGCAATCTTTGTTTCATTATATGCCAACGGTGATGGTTCAAAAATGGGGAAAAAAGCACTTTTGCCTCAACTTTGCATGCCTGTAACTCTAGAAGTATTAAAGATTTCTTAATATCCTTTTAGATTCTGGTTCTTGACACACTTTTCTTTTGGTGTCTTCATTTTAAAGGCCCTCGATGGTTCAGTTCAAGAGATATGGGGATCTTAATGCGGCTCCATGAGTAAACTGGTAAATTGTACACATTTTCAAGGGTCAAAAACCAGATGTGGGTCACTTTGTGCGCCCTGTAGAACGTAGATTTTGTAATGAAAGCATCCTTGAGCGTTCAAAAGTTTGTGGTCACTAGGATTTAGATTTTGTAAATTAAATGCTTTTAAAGAAGGAACTTTTATTCAGAAAGGACTTCTTAATCTCATCAGAAGTGACTGTAAAAACGTTACAAAAGATTTCTATTTCAAATAAATGCTTTTTCTTAAATTTCTTTCGAGCATATCACAAAATAAAAAAGATGTAAGACACAAAAATATTAAGCAGCATAAATGTTAATGGTTAATTAACACATAATCAAAAAGAAAACTGTTTTTAATTGTAATAATATTTCACAGAAAGCAGCCTTGTGAGCAGAAGAAACTTCTCCAAAAACATTAAACAATCCGAACTTTTTGAACTTTAGTGTAAATTTACTCATTTCCATGTCATGTTTATTAATTTAAGTCAGTGTCAATTAAGAAATTCGTTGTTTTTTTAGCTCACTCATTTCTGCGGTTTGGTGTGTCGTTACAGAAGTTGTGACTTGCATATTCAGACTAGTTTATAACCTCATAACCTCATTTTGTGCAGATGCAAGTTGTAATATTACACTTATGTCATTTATATATGTGAATATTTTGCATTGTTTTTGTCAACCGAATGCTTTAATTGTAAAACTGTGTGTCTGGACTGCTGTTATTGTGCTTTTTTTGGAGTTTGACTACTTTTGATGCATGTTGACATCCTTTAGTGTTTCACGATGGAAAGAAGAGAATACGGGTTTGTTGGCGAATAAACAACCGCTTGATTTAAATCTTTGCGTGAACGCTCCCTTTAAAGAGGCCAGCTGCGAGTGTGTCGAGGAGGAGCTCGATGCGGTACGTTTGATGATGGCGGCCTGTGACGAGGGGCTGTTATTTCCCTTTTCTCTTGTTTTTCTTCTCTTTGTCTAAGCGTGGTTAACCTGACCACGGAGCAGAGCTAGCAGCTGTGCTCCTGACGATCAGTTTCAAAAGCAAACCCGGGTCACCACTTATCCACCATTTCCTGCTGCAGCTCCCCCTTCTGGGACCCATGTGCTGGATAGACTTACACACACACACACACCTCCTCCTCCTTCCGTCTGCTCGGCGGCTTTAATGAGCTATGAAGAACAGGACACTGAGAGTTTAACCTTCCCATTCAAACGGGCCGTCTTTAGGTAAACAAAACAAACGCAGGCTCCTTCAGGGGCCGCACATGCTCACACAGGCCCTCCGTGCTCCGTGCGGATCGCTGTTGTTGATCCAACGCCTCGCCCATCTCCGTCTCGCCCGTCAGCCTCCCTGGCGAGAAACGAGCGCCAGTGGGTGCAAGAACCAGAAGATCCTGAAGTCAAACAGGTTGAAAGCGATCACGAAATGATGGCCGGTGTGTGTGAATCACGAGTGAGCCTGCTTACTTTTTTAATACATGTTTATAGTTTTGTGAATGACTCATCAGTAATTCACAAAAATATGCTTGTTATTGTAATATTTAATTCACTTACTGTTTAGAGAGGTGTTGAATGGCAAAGGTCTATTTTTCTCTAAAGTCTCGTTTTATGCTGGATTCACGTCATCTCAAAGGGGATATATGATTGTGATGTTCAAAAAACACCATATTTTTGTCATATTTGTTATTGTTCAGCTCCTCTCTTCTCTCTGTTTAGTTCCTGTCTCTATGAAGCCCCTCCTTATGAAAAGCACAATGTGCTCTGATTGGTCCTAAATAACATTTTAAATGTGACCATTTCTATCTGTGTTTCAGCAGAACTTACTAAAAGTATTGGTGGCTCATCTTGGACTCATTTTTGCCCAATCCTAGAATGGTATACACTGCAAAAAGATGACTATTGAGTTTTTAGTCTATAATCTAAAACGGTTTAAAAGAGGACCTATTACGTCCCTTTCACAAGATGTAATATCAGTCTCTGGTGTCTCCAGTGAAGTTTCAGCTCAAAATCCTCCACAGATCATTTATTATCGCTTGTCAAATTTGCCTCTATTTGGGTGTGAACAAAAACACGCTGTTTTTGTGTGTGTCCCTTTAAATGCAAATTTAAAAATGCAGAAGAGGGCGGAGCTTTAACAGGTCAATAACAACAAAGCTGGAGAATCTCACGCAGACAAAATGAGGATTGTCAGTAACGGTGTTCATCCTTACATTGTTCAAACCGGAGTCGATACTGATGGAGAGACTCAGGAAGAAGTTACAACTTTTAGATGTTTCTGAACAGTTAGTGGATAAATTGATGTAGTTGCTGTGGAGTTGATCGACTCATCACTAGCATGTGTCGTCATGTTCATCTTTTTTCCTTGAATTAACCCTCGTTTGTGACGTAAAATGACGGCATCAACAACACTCTACAACCACTCTTCCTCTTCTCTAAAGCAGCCCAACATGGCCCCGCCCCCTTTGTTGAGTGTTCCCGAGGGCGGGGTTTATGTAAATGTTAGGGTTTGTGATGTCACAAACCCAGGAAGAAGCTCGTTGTAGTCCCTAGCAGCCGTTTAAAAAGCAAAACTGTCTCTTTAAAATGAGTGTATTTTCTCTAACTGCCCTGACAGATTTTTTTACGCTTGTTTTTAACTTGTTTATACTTGTATATGGAGAAATATACTTGTATTAAACAGGCAAGTCTTAATATCTTTTGCAATGTTGCTTTAATCTTTAATCGACTTTATGGCTCAGTATCTACCTTTTAAGGCTGACGTGATGATGATTCTCTGTAGCAGAAGGTGCTGTTTTATTGTTTTCGTGTGTATGTGTGTGTGTGTGTGTGTGTGTGCCGGCATGTTTTCCCATCAGGTTTTGAAATGAGGCTGCCAGACAGGGGAAATGGAAACGCTGCGGCACTGCGGAGGCTCGATTTGCTTTCCGAGCCAGAGTATGCAAACTATTGACAGGCCTTTATCATTTTTATTTACTGGAGCGCGGGAGGCAGGAGTGTGTGTCAATTCGCTGGCAGAGCCCAAAACCGATCGAGATTTATGGGAGCGTAAGCAAGACGAATGGATGGGCCTGACTTCCTCCGCGGAGCGGCAGAATATGCCATAAATGACATATTTAGCACTGCGAGAATTGGGCGGCATCCATTAATTTAGCGTGGAAATTGACAATGCCGTGAACACAGGTGGAAAGAGGCTAGTTGTGAACTGTAATAATGATTGTAATTCCATCTCTCAAGCCGTGCGAAAAGGAATAACGCTACAAAACGGAATTGGGCCGCAGCATGACAAATCATCCATGCCAAACCATCTGTAAATTACACCCGGAGAACGAAAACAAAGGGGTTGGGAGTGTTTGGAAAAACGTCAGTTCACCAGCTTGTAATCTGACTTACTCCTACATGATGGAATTGTGCAAAATTGCTTGTAAAAGACACCGTGATCCTTTGTTTAGTTTTGCAGCCTCTTGCCTAACCAGAACGATTAGTCTTTGTGTTTGGGATGAAAGGTGAAGCCATCAGTGCATTAAGTTGACGTTAAGTGAATGAATTGTTCGAGTCGCACCGTAAGATAAGCGAATAAGTCATTCTTTGTGTTTGACTCGGTTACAAGCCTGCTTTTGTGCCTCATAAGAGTTCACAGCGCCCCTATAAAACCAGCTAGTGAGTCAGTAACTGTTCAAACCTGGTCATATCCTCTAAACGAGTTTTTCTGGATAAGGAATCATTTAACGCCATGCCAGAAGTCTTTTAAGAACTCCCCAGTAAGCATTTTCTCTCAGAAAACACAAGTAATATGTTTAACGTTAAGGAAAATTGGTCTGCGGTTGTGCGACAGGCGGCCGCACTGGCATGGCAGCCTTTTGCAGTAAGTCTGCTGTGACTTTGACACGCTTTTAAAAAGTTCTTGAGCCGAGCACAGCTGTGCCGAACCTGATTGTCCACACACACACACACACACACTTGGCTGCCAGCAGGCGTGGGTGGCGTTTGCATTACTAAGGTTTTGGCATGTTTGTCTCTGACAAGGTTAAAGTTTTAAATGGGGATTGTCACATTGCCTTGCATCTGTGGAGAAGAAACGGCGGAAACACTCGAGAACACATAATTAAACTTGGAGATTTGTTGCATGCAATTTTGAATAGCAAAGGTCTATTTTTCTCTAAAGTGTGTTTATTTATGCTGCATTCACGTCATCCCAAAGAGGATATATGGGCTGCCTTGTTTTGATGGTAAAATAGGGTGTTTTTTTAACCATTTTGTCCATTGTTGCAGCTCCTCTCTTCCCAGTCTGTCAGTAACGCTCTGTTTACTTCCTGTCTCTATGAAGCCCCTCCTTCTGAAAGCACAAGTGCTCTGATTGGTCGGCTGGAGCAGTGTGTTATGATTAAGCACTTTGATTGTCATGATGGAAAAAAAATTGGAGTTTTGTGTCTGTTTGTCCATGCCTGTTAGCTTTGAGGCTAATCTATATGCTAGTGCACTCCTAAATAACATTTTAAATGAACAATTTCGGTCTTTGTATTTCAGGGGAACCGACCAAAAGTATTGATGGCTCATATATGGACTCACAATACAAGAGTGAGATACACTGACAACTTATTGAGTTCTTAATCTAAAAATCTTTAAAACAAGATGCATTTAAATGAAGCAACACTGCCTTGTTTTCAGATACTGTCTCTTTAATGTGTATTTTCTCTTACTGCTCTGGCAGATTTTTTTTTTTAACCCTTGTTTTTAACTTTTTTATACTTTAAACCGTCAAAATATACACATTAAACAGGCACTCTATGAGAACAAGTCTTAATGTTATGCAGTGTTGCTTTAATTAAGTGTCCCTTGTTTTAAGGGTTTTTGGATATTTTTACTGTGTTAATATATTAAGCTGTGTTGCTTCTCAATCTCAAGTCAATTTTTAGTTTCAAGGATTTTTGGATAATTTAGCTTGAAAATAAGACAAATACTCAAATACAGACACGCTCACGAGTATTGTTTTACAGGTTAGCAAGTCATGATTCATGGCTGTGATATAAACTAACCAGCGATGAGCCCCGTTTCCTGTTTCAGTAGGAAGATTAAGCCATTTTATGTGGTCTTTATTGTATTCTTTTGTTAAATATTTCATGGTAAAGTGCACCAGGTAAAGGTATGTTCAGTATTGTGAACAAAAAAAGGTCCATTGTCAATAGTGTACCAATGCATCATTCACATAAGTCACTTTCAAACTAAGTAGCTCTCTGATGTCAAAGTAGCAAATTTGCGTGACCAACTTGAACATGAGCAAAATCTGCGTGGGAAACTTTCCCCCTCATGTGAAATATTAAAATGACTGTATTTTCACAAAAATTCATCAAACAAAGCTAAATGTGACTGCACTTTAACACTGGCTATGATAAAATGACTTCTCAAAGAGCTGCTGCCATTTTGGTTGTTTACAATTTAAAAACTTAAATATGTGAGCATTTTTTACGTGTTGAAAACTTGTAATTCCGACATTGGTGTGAATGCACATTAGTGTACGCACTCTTCCCACTGAAATGTGTACTGAATAGGTGCAATGACGGTCACCAGTCAGAACAGAACCGCAGCCGTGGAGAGAATGTGAGCGGGCCTAGGATCGAACTCTGAGGGATCTCGCCTGCCTTCAGCGGTCTCCGTGGCTCGCACAGAGAATAATGGATCTGTTTGTGTTGTGCTCTGAATGACACATCGAACCCAGTCGGCAAGACGCTTGCACTAAAACACAGTTTCATCTAATGTAACTCTATATTTATCTACTGATTACTAATACTGATACAGTCTGGGTGCAGTGCGTCTTTGTTTGCTGACGGTTTCTGTGGCGTCCTTCTGGAAAGTGGCCACATATGCCTTTAGCACTGATCACACATTTTATTTTATTTTAGTTTATTTTATTTCAGTAGTAGAGGGTCCAAGACCTGAAATGAGGGTGTCCGATAAAGCATCATTCACATAAGTCGCTTTCAAACTAAGTTGCTCTCTGATGTCAAAGTAGCAAATTTGCGTGACCAACTTGAACATGAGCAAAATCTGGATGGGAAACTTTTCCCCCTCATGTGAAATATTGAAATGACTGTATTTTTACTATTTCATCAAGCAATGGTAAATGTGACTGCACTTTAACACTGGCTATGATAAAATGACTTCTCAAAGAGCTGCTGCCATTTTGGTTGTTTACAATTTAAAAACTTAAAGATGTGAGCTTTTTTTACTTGTTGAAAACTTGTAATTCCGACATTGGTGTGAATGCACATTAGTGTACGCACTCTTCCCACTGAAATGTGTACTGAATAGGTGCAATGACGGTCACCAGTCAGAACAGAACCGCAGCCGTGGAGAGAATGTGAGCGGGCCTAGGATCGAACTCTGAGGGATCTCGCCAGCCTTCAGCGGTCTCCGTGGCTCGCACAGAGAATAATGGATCTGTTTGTGTTGTGCTCTGAATGACACATCGAACGCAGTCGGCAAGACGCTTGCACTAAAACATGGTTTCTTCTAATGCACCTCTGTATTTATCTGCAGATTACCAATACTGATACAGTCTGGGCGCAGCGCGTCTTTGTTTGCTGACGGTTTCTGTGGCGTCCTTCTGGGAAGTGGCCACATGTGCCTCCAGCACTGATCACACACTGGGAATTAGGTCTGACACGCACATGGCTGGTTGGCTCGCGCTCTCTCTCTCTCTCACTCTCACTCTCACTCACTCAATCGTGGGAGGAGGTGTGGAGAGGCGGAGCTTGGCAGCAGAATTCCTCCTTTGTGCTGCAGTTGTAGGCTCGGCTTTGTCTCGAATTTCATGTCGGTTGACGTCGCAGACCGAGGACATGTGTGCTCGTTAGCTTTAAAAATGAGCTAAAATGAGCAGCGCCGGAGCCTGGCAGCCCTCGCCGTGCCACAATACCCATCTCCAGCGGGCACAATGAGGGCTTGGCGTGACAGCCTGTCGCCATGCCACTCTACCCAATGGCTCCAGCTGCACGTTGGTCTGATTCCCGCTTTGCGAGAGGGCTTTTCCAGATGGAATGAGTCCACCTTCCACTTTCCCCTCAGATAGGAATGCACCATCTCCCCCACTCGAGCCAGGATCCGCGCTCAGGTTTTGGCCATTAACCTCTACAAACAAACGACAACTGCCTCTTTTTGATCAGCCCAAGTGGGAGCATATGTGGCGAGCCGCTCCTTTCTTTTTGTCCGTGAGCCGATGTGGCATGTGGTGCCAATTGAGGATCTTTTTCTGCCGTAATAACTCTTTCCAGTCAGCGTGTTGTTCTTTGAAAGAGAACTTCATCCAGTTTATTCCATCAGGAAGTGCAGCTGGAGGCCTTTGCTCTAGTGCTAAACGGCCTGTTTGAATATGCGTGTTGACCGGCAAGGAGACGGACTCTTGAGCAAACTGGATTGTTTTTACTGCCTATTTATGCAGCCTGCGCACCTGTTGGAGTTAAGAGGTCAAGGGTCGCCTCCAGCCTCTGAACAGCTAGTGTTCACTTGTGCAGGTGGAGCAGGACCGGCGACTCTAAAATGGTGCAGGCAGTTGACTTGACAGTGACAGACTGTTCACAGGTTTTACTTCAATTAACATGCTTTCTCTTGAGCTTGTTTAATAGCACTGGATACCGTGAATTTCACTGTATTTAAAGGGTGTGTTTGTTTAAAGTCCTTGTTTTGAGGCCAGTCAGTTCACTTGGGCAGCTCACATTTTGTTAACAATAAAAAAAAAAGCATGTTAATTTTTAGTCATTACACCAACTTTCTTCAATTGGTGTAACTTTACAATAACAGGCTCGAACAATTTTTAAAAATGCTGTTTAAATAAATTGACAGCTGTATGGAAAAAAGTGTAAATATGTGTGTGTCAGTATTGATCGATGTAATATTGACTTTGAACAACTCTATTCCAAACAGAGATCTGTAGACACAACCGTAAACAGAAGCTCTCTCCAGCTAATATCAACATCAGCCAGTGTTTGCATATTACATATTTTCCCTCAAAGTTTTTATTACCTGATCTGTTAGAGTGGCTGTTTCTGTTCACGGTTTCAGTCCTTTTTTCTTTCAGACAAAATTAATTCGGTATTTTCAGAATTGTCAGTGCATCCCAAAAGATTGTTTTAATAACTTTTTTAAATTACAATAAAAACAATGTTTTTTGGGAGTTTTTTTTTCGCATCTATATAGCATCTTTGTATATATATATATATATATATATATATATATATATTAGTATGTATGTATGTGTGTGTATATATATATATGTGTGTGTGTGTGTATGTATATGTATTTTTTTTTTTATTTTAGTATTTTGTTTATTTGCCTTTTTCCAGTAGGTCTACACCCAATTCAGATCATTATTCCACTAGTTGAGGGTCTAAAATCTGAAATGAGTGTCTGATAAGCAAGACCTCTAAAAAGTGTGTTATTTGTAGGGCCTCCAGAAAGCAGGTTGGGAAATGCTGCTTTAGATGGTGTCAAGAAGAAGATTGACTCCTGCCATGACCTTTTCCTGTTATAATCCGAGATTTTCGTAATGTTTCACTTCCTTTATCATCCCACGCAAGGTTCATGCGAGGCAGGCTGTTGAATATGAATGAGATCTTTGAGTTGCAGGAGCGGAGAAATGTCTTCGCCTCTG
This sequence comes from Zacco platypus, assembly GCA_038088235.1. NCBI lineage: Eukaryota > Metazoa > Chordata > Actinopteri > Cypriniformes > Xenocyprididae > Zacco > Zacco platypus. The sequence goes on from CM076086.1 coordinate 19,827,725, forward strand.
ATCTGTGATCGGCAAGGACTGAGGGCAGAAGGAATCCTTTTGACATTTCCCTTCAAAAGAATCATTTACAGGGCAATTTTCTCTTTCCTTCAGAATGAAGCACTGTTTAGTTTAGCCGTTCACTCATACTTGTGCTCCACCCTTCATTGATTAACCTGGTTTTGTTAATGAACACCATACATCTTGTAGGTACAGGACTTATCCTGTCTCTGAAACACGCCTGCATGCATGAAATCCAAGAATATGCGAGTACACCAATCATGAGGTATAATGTAATGTTATTTGTCCCCTCAAACATGTCTATTCCAAAGGGAAGCAGGGATGTTTGGTTGGCCTTGGGTGAGATGAAGCTTCTGAGATGATAAAGCATGGATGTGACTGAGGTGAAGCTAGTGTCCTCTCGGATCAGGTTTGCTTTCGGAGCTCTTAGTCGTTTCCCGTGCAGCTGGCTCTGAGAACAGCTGACAAAACCGAAGCCCCGTCGGTAGGGGGAATGAGGGGGTCTTCTTGGCCGAAGCCTTTACTGGAGAAGCAGCTGGAAGCAAACGCCGTTCACATGCGTTCAGAGCCTCTTGTCTTCTTGGGGTGCGTTCACACTTGTCATGTTTGGTTCGATTAAAACGAACAATGGTGCAATAGCTCAGTTAGTGCGGTTCATATGTGAACGCTGCCATCCGAACGCTGGTGCGCACCAAACAAGTGGACCGAGGCCGCTAAAAAGATGGGTCTCGATCCGCTTCCAAACGAACTCTGGTGCGTTTCGATCGATATATGAACGCAACACGGACCAAAGACATGTAAACGAACCAAAAACAGAACGTGATGTCACAAGATGTGAAGCTACAAGTCAGCTGATTTGACGACGCAGGAAGATCGGTGTATCCAAAATGAGTCGAGGGCAAACATGGAGCAACGAGGAGGTGAAGAGCCTCATCAATATTTGTTTCTGCATACAACGGAGGAAATCCTGGTGCTGTTTTGAATGTTTTGAACATTTTATGAGCTCTTCGTGAGTTCTCAGCTGGTAAAAATAAAGCACATGTACACGCATAAAATGATTGTGTTTAATCCAGCACACAGCATTGTTTTGAATGTTCGGTAAGCGAGCTCCGTCACGAAATATACGTCATAAAAGCCGACCAATCAGGTCGTGACCATTTCTTTGGTTTGGTAACTTTAGGTTCGCTGTTAAAAATGCCAATGTGAACGCTAAGCGGACCAGGACTAAATGTTTTGTTTTTGTTTTTTGGTCCGGACCAAACCAACCGAACTACAAGTGTGAACGCACCCTTAAGTACATCTGAAACATCTCTTTGCTCGATCCTCACAGACTGTGTTGTGATGCGATAATGACTGGCTGTTTGCACTTTTAGTATGCAAGTAATATATAGTATAATAATAATAATAATAATAATAAGCATTTATTTTAAAGACGACCTATTATGGAAATTTCACTTTTATAAGGTGTTTGAATGCATGTCTACTGTGTATGAGAACAACCAGCCTATATTGGTAAAAGTCCACTCACTCCTTTTATAATTCCATAAATTAAAAATGGTGTCTTTAAACGAGTCCTTTACGGTGGATTTTCACTGCTGAATTCTGAACATCACTATTGACAGTTTGTTTCAGTGCGTGAGATTGTCCTGTTTTGTTGCTGTTGTTATGCCGGAACGTGAGCTCTTGAAGCTCCACCCTCTTCTTGAAAGAGGGCGGGAGCAGAAGCTCATTTGCATTTAAAGGGACACACAATAAAATGACTCTTTGCTCACCCACAAAAGCAATTTTAACAAGCTATAATAAACGATCTGTGGGGTATTTTGAGCTGAAAATTCACAGACACTCTGAGAACACCAGAGACTTGTATTATATCTTGTAAAAGAGGCATAATAGGTTCCCTTAAATTTACTAATTGTACTCGTACATAAACGAGTACAATTTTAATTTAAAAGTGTGTGTGTGTGCATATAAATATATATTTCGAAATAAAAAGTAACTTAGTTACGTATTTAAAATACAAAATTTGAGTAACTGTATTTCATTACAGTTTCATTTTAAATGGGTGGTAATCAGATTACAGTTACATCTGAAAAGTATTTTAGATTACCAAAGTGATTACTTTGAATTTTAATGTCATTTAAACAGCAATTGGTGATTCTCTGACTCTGACAGTCTGAAAAAGCGGAGTTAAGTTTCATGTTTTCGACTGTTTTCGTGTTTTGTGATAGTTGTTTGTGAGTCATTTTATAATTGTAAAAAAGGTCACTGCATCTTTTTCTCACAATTTGTTTTTTCCCCTCACAATTGTGAGTTTGCATTTCACATGCATTTCTGACTTCTTTTTCTCAGAATTATGAGATTTAAACTCACAATTGCAAGTTATAAAGTCAGAATTGGTAGATATGAACTTGAAATACTGACTTTTTTTCCTTGCAATTGTGAATTTAGTATGTGAGTTAATATCTCATAATTCTGAGTTTTCTCAATATTGTGAGGTTATATCTCATAATTCTGACTTTTTCTCAATATTGTCAGTTTATGTCTCATAATTCTGACTTTTCTCAATATTGTGAGTTTATATCTCATAATTCTGACTTTATAACTCGCAATTGCAACTTTATATCACATAATTCTGAGGGGGAAAAGTCAGAATTGTGAGATAAAAACTTGCAATTACCTTTTTTGTGTTTGTTCCACACTTATTAGTATTCCAAAGTATTCTAAAGTATTTTGATTAAGTTACTAAACTTGAGTAATGTAACGAAATACGTTACAAATTACTTTTTAAAGCATGTATTTTGTAATCTCTAGTGAAATACATTTTAAAAGTAACCTTCTCAGCCCTGTATATATATATATATATTAGTCATATGAATAAAAAAAAAAAATATATATATATATATATATATATAATATATATATATATATATATGCACGCACCCATACACACACGTACATACGCTCTGATATTGTCAAGTCACCCTTACTTATATAGCACTTTTTACAATGCAAATTATGTCAAAGCAGCTTTACAGTAATATACACACGTACATGCGCGTATATGCACGTACATACGCACATACATACGCACGCATATACACAAACACATGGATATACGCGTATACACACATATACACATGCATATAATGTATATGCATAAATGTGTGTATATGAATGTGTATGTATATATGTATGTAAAAGTGTGTGTATGCATGTATGTATGTATGTATATATTTGTTTGTTTGTATGCATGTATTTTTTGGTGGTTTTTTACCATTTGTTAAGTTTTACTTTAATATACATTGGCTGGAGTATAGATCAGGAAGTTGGGAAGAGTCGAGGTCGGGAAAGATGATGGAGAACAGGGAGGGTACGGTGGGCGTCAGCCTCGCCAAAACCCCAAATGCGTCTCCGAGAACCCCACAAGAAAAGAAAAGATGGCTGACTAGGCCGGCTCTGTTAAATATGGTTTCATTTTAAGTAGCAGACAGACACTGGGGCTTTGGTTTATAGCGGAACAAAGCTGAAAGCCATATGCCCGAGCCTGATCAATGGGGCCTCGCTGCACGTCGATGTGGCTTTATAGCCGGTGCCTATATTTAATTACCCATCCACCCCCACCTGATCATTACCACATGTTTGTCGCTTGTGTTTAGTTGTCTAAAACACCCCAATGGCGTTACATCCGTGACGACAGGAAAGTCTTGGTGGCTAAATAAGCTGTTCCACGGATCTGCTGCCGTTTGCTCGTGCTCGTATTAATTTGTGTACTTGCGTGCGAAATGCAACCAGACGTATTTGGGTTACAGATTGTAGTGCTCTTGAGAGAACCGTGTTCTTTAAAGCCTGTTTGAGGTTTGCTTTCATATTCAATGAAATGGCTCTAATGCATCCTGCGCGCCTCTGTCCTCCCCGATCCCTCTCGCCGGCCTTCGCTCTATTATGCTCCTCTATCTCCCTCTCTCCCTGCTTTTCAGTTGTCTCTCTTCGTCTCCGCTGATCCAAAAAACTCAAGCACTACTTGTCAAGTCCCTCTCCAAGCTTGTGTCCTTGAGAATCAAACGAAGAGGAAAAAAGCCTTTTGAAATTCAGCTGAGTGTCCGTTTCTCCCGGCTCTTTGGAGGCTTTGTCCCACTCTCGGTGAGAACTTGGAGCCGAGCGCGCTGTTTGCTGACATGCCTGCGTGTGTGCGGCTTCGAATCAGACGTGCCTTTTTAACTGTAAGATGACCGGTCGTAGCGCTGATAAACCCTGTGTTTCGTCAGCAGGTCTGCGCGCTGTGATACCGCGGCCCTGTTCTCCTGATAACGTGATGCAACGCGGTTCTGTGCCCGTTACTGCTGCCGGCTCTCCTCCGCTCTTCCCATCAGGGCTGGAAGGAGATGCAGGCTCCCGGAGGAACAGTTTTAGCCCTGTTTTTCCCTCCCGTATCACCAAGAAAGTGTCTAAATATGAGCTTGTCAGGAAAATAGGGCTGACCTGGCGTGATCTGCAGCAGTGCTTCTCAACTCATGGTTCAGACAGCAGGGAAAGAACTATTAAATACAAAGAAAATGCAAAAACTTAGATGTAGTTTAGGCATATAATTGATTTAAAGTGGAGCATTTATTTCATATGTTATATAATTTATATTTATTTTTAGTCTTTTAGTCTGGCCTTAATAACATTTAATATATATTTATTTATTTTAAATAGATTATCCTAACTATTAATATCAAATATTTACTTGCATTATTTTTTATTTATGTGAAATGTATAAAATATACTATTATTTCATTGTCATTTATTCATTTCAAATTGATTATTCTAAAAATGTTCTATTATTCGTTTTTATATATTTGAAAAATATTAAATATACTTTTAATGTTAATTATTTATTAAATGTATTGTAATTAATATATCAAATTTATTTATGTTGTTTATTTTATTAAATATATTCTTTATTCCTTTATTTATATATATCTATATATATATATCTATATATATATATATATATATATGAAATAAATTTTCCTATTGATATATCAAATATTTACTTATATTATTTTTATTTGAATTGTATTAAATATACTATTGTTTTGTTAATTATTTTTTTAAAAATATTTTTTTGTAATATACCAAATATTTATTTAGATTATGTATTTGAAATGTATTAATACTATTAAATGTTAAATATTTATTAAATATAATCACTATTATTAATACGTCAAATATTTATTTATATTATTTGAAATGTATTAAATACATTACTGTATATTTAATACATTTCAAATAATGTAAACAAATATTTTATATTAATTATATTATAAAACATTATAAAATTATAGTATTGTTAATTTATTAAATATATTATCATAATTAATATCAAATATTTATTTATATTATTTATTAAATATATTATTTAAAATAGATATTACAACTATTAATAATATATCAAATATTTATGTATGTATATTCATTTTTATTTATTTGAAATATATTATTATTTTTATTTTGTGAATGTTTATGTCCTCTATTTTTAAATATATATATATATATATATATATATATATATATATTTATTTATTTATATTTAAATAATCTTTGCCATCATCTGACTCTCAAAGTTAGTCTTTAATAACACTTTAATTCACGCATTATAAGGTACGTAATATAGCATAATTTATGCCTGAATTCACTTTTTGTTTGTAGTATTTATTTACTTTTAGTTACTTTAATTTAAAAAACAATCTAGAATTTGATTTGCATGTGAATTATTGGCATTTAGAAAAGTCACTTTTGCTCTTCAGCTGCATGATTTCGGTACTGTGAGTCGGCACTAAAAAACAAAAACTTGTCGATTACTGTGAGAGTCTGGACCTGCTGTGATGTCTCCCAACTGCGACCCGTTTGAGCCGTGACATGTCCGTGTCCTTTCATAATTGAAAACACAGACCGAATGCGTGTCGCCGCGGAGGAGGACGGTACGCTTCGCGGCCCCGTCGCGGCGGGACTCCCCTCTCTGCGCAGGAATTCTGGGAGTTAAAGGTGAGGGAACTGAAAAGGCTGACTGCGCTTTGTGTGTTTGGATTGCGCCTGATCTGTGTGTCAAAGCGCCACGACTGTGAACTGGCCAGCTGTCCTCTCTGATGAATGCCCGCTGCTTTTACCGCTTTTAGCTGTTGCTGTTGGAAATGCGCAGGACAAAGGGGAATTTTCATAGAGGCTAAAACCAATATCTGACCTGGCATTCACTCTCGGACAGAATGCTTTCAATGTGCAACTAATTAGTGGAACTTTGTTTTTAGAGCAGCCCGTGTTTTAGCTGGTGGGGGGATTGTTTAGGATGAGCAATGTGAACGTTTCATGTCAGGAAAATGTTCCAGCAGTATTTAAAAAGAACTGGACTTTTACATTTACTGAAGAAAATGTGCAAGCCAATGCACAACGCACTGCCAGGATGCCAGGAGGTTGTGGGTGCTTGCCAGGACATTGCTATGCAGTTGCTAGGGTGTTGTGGATGGTTACTAGGTGATTGTTTCTCACCAGTCTTTGTGATGTTTGAGGCCCTCCACCAGTAGGTCTTTTTTTCCTTCTTTTTTCTTTTTGTTTTTGTCTATATATATATATATATATATATACACACACACACACATACATATATATAATGTATATGTGTATATGTATGTATATATATGTGTGTGTGTGTCTATATATATATATATGTGTATATGTATATGTGTGTATATATGTGTATGTATGTATATGTGTGTATATGTTTTTGTATTTCTTTTTTTTGTCTTTTTGCCATTTTATCTTTTTTTGTTGTTTTTATTTATTTTTTATATTTTTTTATTATGTGTTTTTTATTTGGTGTTTTTGCTGTTTTCTCTTATTGTTTTTTGTTTTTAACATAATTTTTCATTTATTTTTATTTATTTTTTCCTTTGTTGTTATCGTTTTTATTTTTTTAATATATATAATATTCCTATTCCTATAATATAATAATATTCCTATTTTTATCCACCAGGTAAAAACCAAAACTTTGTTCGATTTAGATAATTGGCCAACTCTTCTCAACAATCTGCATGATTTGACATGTTCATAATTCAAACCACGCGATATGAGTTACACAAAGTTTATTACCTTAAGTATAAGCAATAGTAATCACGATACTTGCCTTAGAGAAAACCACTAATAACCTGCTGCCATCCATTTTGCTCATGAAAGCCAGTAGGCCAACAACCACTACAATCTATTATTCAGATAACTAAGTGCATAAACTTTCCCTCCAATTAGGCCTTAAGTGTTTGCTGCGCGAAAGCAGAGAGTTCGAAGCGAAGACCGTCAAACTTCAGTTCTAAAACTGAAATTCTCTCTGGTACTGAATGCTGTTGTGTTCTGTCATGTTACTTGACTTCCAGTAATAAAAATGGCCGGCAGCAGTTACAGTTTCGGTAAGATTCTCGTCTTGGTTATGAATGTTTTGGCGATTTGTAATGACTCATTCAAAGTTGGCACGTTTAAACGTCACATTTGCGGTCACCAGCATGCTTGTTGGATCAAGCCCTGACTTTACAAGTCTAATGGGAATGTAGATGTTGTCAGCGGATTCTTCAGGTTTTCTGTGAGATTCTGTATCCCATAATCACCGTCATGGTCCCTGATCGCTATCTAACTAATCATTCATTTCTTGTCGTCGGGTCTCTGTAGGCCTTGAATTAATGTCAGTTATGCTGGTTAGAGGGTTTACCCACTTATCCGTTAACTTAATGTCATAGTTCCATAAATTTCTGTTTGAATAATCTGTCAGCTTTGTTTTGGAAGGGACAACTCAAACAGCGACATTATTATTGTACATTGACCTCACTTTCTCCACCCGCTCTCTCCACCCAGGTTGCAATTAGTGAGTTGCAGTGAGCGTGATAATCCCCATTCAGATTGGTCATCCTGTCAACTCAAACTTAAAGAGTGCGTCCTCTTCTGTGCCTCAACCATGGGTCATCTGATGCAGCAAGCCAAAATAAACAGCAATTCCCATGGCCATAGCTTTTATTTTTCAGGGGTCATTAACTGCATTGTTTTATAATGTTTCCTGGGGTGCACTTAGTATGCTTTTTACAACAAAAATGATTGTAATTTAGAAATAAAAGGCATTTTTCGTACCCTGATTTGAACGCTCTGTTTTAAGGGGCATGTCTGCTTGAGACTTCAGTGTAAACGCCCACTGCTGTGATTGGCTGACACATTTAGTCATTTAGCAGACGCTTTTATCCAAAGCGACTTACTCACTTGTAAGTCGCTTTGGATAAAAATAAAAAATAAAAAATTGCCTCACTTGGCAATTAGGGGTTAGGTGCTCAAGGGCACCTTAGTTATGGTATCGAATTCACAATCCCCACTTTCAATTCCTGCCAGCGTGGGAATCGAAGCAGCAACCTTCAGGTTACGAGCCCGACTCCCTCACCATTAGGCCACGACTACCCTCTCTCGAAAACTTCTAGCACGTTTTTACTGTTACAGCACTCAAAGTTAACTAATCTTAAAGTGTTGATTATAGCATTACACTTAAATCTGTGGCATTATATTTAGATTGTGGCCTGAAAGGTTGCAGTGATGAACGTTGTAGCCGATGTTTAGCAATGGACGGAATTTGCCGATAACTGATTGTTCATGCAATGCCGATTAATCTGCGAAAAAATTAGTCGATCGACCTCTAGTTGGGAGCGTATTGGGGCTTTAACACCTCAGATTCGAGCTGGCACACCCATCCACCCTCCTCTTGATGTATGTCTTGAGGCTTCATCAAGCAGCTACCAGTGGGTTTCAATTGACCTAGTTTGGGGAAATCCTCATTGACCTAATTTGTGGAAGACTTGCTTGCATGTATCCCGGTTCCTCCCCCAGTTACCATCACATGGTCGTCTACCTCTCATTGTTGTCGTCTGCTCTGAGGTCTTTGGGGTTTTGGGCTGGAAGGCCTTGGTGGTTTCTTTTGTGATTCCTGAGTGCGGTTAAAGGGCTGTGGAGGCTTATTGTTGTTGAAGCTTTAGTTGAAGAGCCCCTCACTCTTCTTGACAATTACGTACTGAACCAAACCCCGCCCCTCTCCTCGGTTCGACCCCTCCAGGGGCAAGCTGGTGCGTCTAAAGGAGAGATTGGGTTCTCTATTGTAAGCGAGGCTTACAGCTACCTTACACTGCACACCTAACCCCGCACATTCACACGCGCACAATGCAGGGCTGGGGAGGAAAGCCGGAGGTCTTGTAGGAGGGGTGGGATGCTGTTGAAAGAGGTAGGGAATGCTATTGTCTCCTGGGCCTGCAGTTAAAGACTGGTCTGGTCACAGCAAGTTGAGATCGACCCCCTCCAGACAGTCATGTCAACCGCCTCTTGAGTGCTGCGGCCACCACCGCTGCTCTGAATGGGGAGGAAACTCCTTACAGTGCCTTGGCTCTTTTACAGCTTCCTCTCATGGACGGTTTTGGCTCGTGAAGTGGTGGTGCCATTTTGTTTGCTGGAGCCATTGAAAAATGGAGCTGTTTACAGTCCACTTCAACAGCCATGTAAACATTGCCAAAAATTGGTTGACACTGAGTGTGGTCAACCGATAAGGCTCTTTCAGTTGTCATTTAGGGTTCGGTACGTACCTCGGTATTGAAGCCAGGGTTCGGTACAGAAGGGGTGGGAGAGAAGTAAACATAAAAAGCTTCTTCTTTTTTATTAAACAGTGGTCTTTCTCTTTAAATAAATTCAATTGTAATTAACATTTTGAAAAAAATCAATCTCCGCTAATGCTGTAAACAGTGTGCAGGAAGCCATTTCTTGCACATTACTGTAATATTAAAGGTTACAATTAACAACCGAGCCCAAATGATCATTCAGTTGCTATTTATTTTTTAGATATAATAACCACTCAAAAAACAAACTTAAAAAATAAAATTATGTTTACAAATTAAATTATATACAGTTGCAATCATAACTTTTTTTTTCATGACAAATTCAAGTAATTAGGACATTACTAACAGGTAAAGTGAATATATAAGCTAATATTGTGCATATATTTAGTAATCTGACATGCTGTGGACACTGAATGACTGTCCTGAGGTAAATGTAATGCTGCGTGAGATATTATTCTCAAGCTGTTTTTGTTTCTGCGGTTTAGAGATTACACATAAACATATCTATGCACAGATCATCTGTTCTTTTGCTTTTGTGCTTTTTCCTGTTGTGGCTGCTAGCAAACAGTTGCGTTACCGCTCGCACGCCCCCTTCTGGATTGGAGAGTGAATCGTCTGTGACTGACTGTATTCGTCATCTGACTGTATGCACCGAATTGTGACGCCTGTACCGTGACGGTTCGGGACGAATACATGTATATGCAAAGTAGGAATATAGATATGGAATAAATATAAAATTTTATACGTTTAAATCCTCACTAAAACTAAAATCTGTTCTGCTTGTCTCTCATGAACAAACAATTTAAATCTCAGAAGTACCCATATAATTGGATATATATATTAGGCTAGTATGCTAGATTAGATTTGGCAGATCTAATACTCACTTCATGTATGTTTTCCAGCTGCAGCTCAGATTGGAGGACAAACACAGACTCTCTTATAACCCGTCCACATTCAGGGACACAAGGCTGCCAGGTGTAATTTGTAGGCAAGGGGACCTTCCTCCTCTGGGGTGACATTTAAATCTTATTTGTGCGTGATGCAGTGAAGTTTCACCTTTTCAAACATGCTATTTGCTCTCCTTTTTTTAGATGTGCACACGCTGTCTCTCTCCCAGGACTGGAGGATATTATAGACTCGGGTGGCTTAACTCACCAATGAAATAAACATTTATGAGACGGCTGAATTGAAATTCTTGCACAAGCTTTTGCTTGCGCACAAAGGGAACTAGACTAGACTTTTTTTAAACAGGTCTGCCTGCATAAAGCTAGAGTTTCTCCTCGCTGGAGTGTCTTGTCCGGTTGCATTTCTGTCGGTTGTCAGCGTGAGCTCTAAGCTAGGAGCTGTGTGGAACGCTGGACCTGTGTCAAACGCCATTATGTACCCTTGTCCGCTGACGAGTTCACTGCCACATGGATATTTTCATATCTGAAATGGCACGGCAGTAGGCGTCAGACAAGAACTTGGTGTTTCCAAGAGACGCGAGATGTGGGTTCTTGAATTCTGGGAAGGATTTGCTTGGTGCTTATTTTGTGTTTTTGGTGTAGCAGACGTCATAAATTCATTTTAACCCTCCACACAAAATGGTGACCAGGATGCGAAGAGTTAAAGGTTGGCGGCTGTGGCGGCCGGCGCTATTATGCAAGCTGTTAAGCGAAAAGGAAGTGCATTACAAAATGCTGAGCTCAGAGGTCTGGCGCGCGGCCAAGCCTTCGTTTTTTTTTTTTCTTTGCCACAGCTGAGGGCTTTCTAAGCTTCCCACCAGTGGGTTTGTCTACTGTTTAGGAATTCTCTCTCTCTCTCTCTCTCTCGCTCTCTTGCTCGCACTCTCGCTCTCTTGCTCGCACTCTCTCTCTCTCTCGCTCTCTCACCTCCCCCCCGCTCTGCCTCTCCCTCGTGTCCCGTGACGTCAGCACAAGTTGAGCAGTTCAGCTCGGGGCCAGGCACGGTTCGGGGTTGGGCCACACAGGGGAGTGTCTGTGGCACGTTTGTGTGTGGGTTTACTTGGCTGTACTTTCAGGATGAGTTTATCCCCAGAAGTTAGTTCAATCGGACTCCTTTTGAGCACATTTTTTTGGGGAAAAAAAAGAAGTTTCATGAACTGTTTCTTGTTTTTAAAATGCTGTTTAATTTAGAAGTTTTCATAAAAACAAAGGCTATAAAGTTAAAATGCAGTGATTACACATTCTGACAGATGAATAATGACAATCCCAGTGAATATAAATTGTAAATAGTATATATTTTATATATGTCATATATAAACACATCTAATTTATATAATATTTCTTCATTTAAATGCACTGACATATTACATAGTAATGGACAGAAATACCTCATTTTAAAAGATTTTGATGGCAATTTAAGTTATATTGGTATCAAAATCATCGTAGATGTATTGTGAATATTTAATGCGTTGCATTTGCCTAAATATGGAAAATATAGTGTAAATTTACACCATTATGAGTTATTGATACTACTCATTTCTTTGATGTACTTATTAACTTATTTGATGTAATTATTAACTTTTGGGATTTTTTTTTAGGTGTAGATTTGGATTGGCCCATAGTACTCGTACTTATCTGTAGTATTTAATTTTATTTTTATATTATATATTTTTTGTATATTTAATTTTATTTATTTTATTCCATTTTTATATTTTATTTTTATATATTTATATATATATATATATATATATCTTATTTTTTGTTTAATATTTATTTTTGCTCTTATAATGCCTTTTAATAAATCAATTATTGCAAATAAGACACACGTGTGTGTGTGTGTGGGGGGGGTATTCTCTACGTTATGGGGACCAAATGTCCCCACAGGTATAGTAATACTAGTAAATTTTGATCTTGTGGGGACATTTTTTTGGTCCCCATGAGGAAACAAGCTTATAAATCATACAGAATTATCTTTTTTGAAAATCTAAAATAGTAGAACATTTTCTGTGATGGGTAGGTTTAGGGGTAGGGGTAGTGTAGGGGGACAGAATGTACAGTTTGTACAGTATAAAAACCATTACGCCTATGGAATGTCCCCATAAAACATGAAAACACAACAAGTATGTGTGTGTGTGTGAGTAAATTTTTTGTGCGGATGTATGACACCGCCGGCAGTGGAGGAGTGGGTGGCTCTTAGACTGCGAGAGGTTGCAGATGGCTGGCAGTGCGTGCAGCACATCCCTTGTGGCCGCTGTATCAGCTGACTTTGTAGCACAGCAGGGGCGGGTTTGTCTGCGAAGGTGGGAGGGGCTTACAGACTCCACCCACCCGGCCACTCCACATCCACTACATGTTTCTCAACCCCTCTTCCTCGGGCCTCTGTGCGTGTCTCCTTTCCTCTTGTGCACATTATTAGTCAGGTTTTCCAGTCGGTTAGTCTGGGTGTAAATTCCAGGCATACTAACCGAGCAGGCGTCTCTAAGGGGAAGTGAAAAGCTTGCTGAAGTGTGCACATCTTTGCTGCTGTTTTCGACTAATAACCACTTGGTTCTTGAAGCCTAAAATTAGTTTTGAAACTAGTAAACTTAAGACTTTAATTTGTAGTTATGTCCTATCATTATAGCCCTCTAGAGCACACTTTAACCGAAATTGATCTTTGTAGTCCTTGTATGTTTTTATATAAACTTTCTAACTAAGCTTTTGTTGCCATGTATTATAATATAGACATTTCTGCCTCAAAATGTCTGATTGAACTATACTACTTGGTGGATGAGCAGTAATAAGCCACTAAAAGTTGTGTATTGTTGCGCATCTTCTTTATTAAATGACTAGTAGATGTTAGGTGTTGTTTTGTGAGTTTAGCACAAGAAAACTGTATAAAACATGTTGTATGTTGAGCAGAAATGCACTCCTGAAGCACATCGTGTTCCCAGCCTCATGCACATGTATCTATCACCGATATTATGTGGCGAAGGGGAGTCGACGCGGTTCATCCCATGTTACGTGGCTGCATCCTATTTTTAAATGCCATTTCGCCCTCACCGCCGGAGCCCTGATGGGCAGGGAGGGGTCCAGAACTGCTCCTGGGATGAGGACAGGCGGGCGGATGGTCGTGGCCTGCCAGACTCCAGTGGTGATATTACTCATGTACAGCCCAGCAGGCCTCAACCACGTCAAACCTCGCGCACATTGGTTTAGACGGCCACATTTCCACCCTGTTTATTCCTAGAAAGTCTCTGGAAGTCTGCTTTACTGAAACCTAATGAACTGCCCACCTGGGCAGAACTTTTAGGCAACCTAGATGAACATGAAATCTGTATTAAATGGTTGAACCTTGATGAAAAGCAGCATTGCATGCATGATTCATAAATAAGGTGAGCCTAGAATGCGTCGCGACCAACTGGTCAATGATAAAATGTCAATTTGTATTTTTATTCTGTACTGAAAAGTTATAATAAATAGCTCTATTTCGGGTTGTGACGGTGAGGAAATTTTCCCACCGTTTAATCGACCGGGATGGGGGGAGGGGTTTGCGCTCACCTCACTAATTAGAAAGCGAAAGTAAAATGCGCACTGCTGCACGGGCATTCATAACGATGGAGTCACAGCGAGCGTTTTCAATTCATTCCTATGGAAGTTGAGGTTATCACCGTTATGAGTGCGCATTTTACTTTCGCTTTCAATTTTGAGGGCAGCAATTGCTTGAATGGTAGGTATATTATTATTCTTAATGAAAAACAACTAATCTCAACACAACTTTGCAGGTTCTGTATTAGCACTGGATTTAAATCCATAATACTGCAAAAATCCAGAATTTTTCCACCATCGTCTCGTCAGTCAGCTCCTCACTCTCGTACTGCGGTGGGCAAGTGATGTAACACCGACTGTCTCCCAGCATGTCATTGCTCAACCAGCCGGATAGTGCCTAAAACCAGCCACCACCCAGCCATCTGGGAGACCAGCAAGCATTGGCTGGTTTTAGCTGTTTTTTTGCAGCAGGGTTCACTAGGTTTTGGACCATATCTTATCTCAAACTACCGCTCTTTTTCTTTAAGTGGCTGATGGCTAACGCTAATGGTTAACGTGTTGGGAGCTGGGATCCTAAAGCCTGACCCTGCCGAAGCACTAAGTGCGTCTCGAACGGTAGTTTTCCACTTCCCCAGCAGGCCGAGCTGAATGTCAGCACTGTTGTTCCCTGCGGTGATGAAGTGGACCAGCACTCATGATAAAGGGCAGGAACGTTATATTTAGGAGCTTTTACCTCCAGTGTTCAAACTTTAGCTTGCCTTATCTTGTCTTCTCCCTGCATAGCTGCTTTACTGAGATTTTTTATTTTTTTTTCCCCCACAGGTTGATTTGGCCAGTTTTTTTTTTTTTTTTTTTTTTGCTTTTAGTTAGCTTTTTAAAACTGTGTAATAATAATAATAATAATAATATTATTATTAAGTTAATTCATGATAATTGGGACATTTTTCTTAGTCATCACAATGGCAAAAACATCCCATTTTTTGCCCAATTTACCTGAATTCACTCATTATTATTATTATTATTATTATTAATAATAATAATAATAATATTGTTATTATTATATAAAAATATGAAATAAATTATAAAATATAAAATGAATTCAGGACAGTTGGGACATTTTCATCCAGTCATCGCTATGGCAAAAAGTGTCCAAATTTACCCGTATTCAGCCCATTAATAATATTAATATTAATGGATTCCTTAAATATCATTGTTACCATCTGTTTCAAGCAGCATATGTATTTGTTATTTGTAATCTTTATTTATTTATCTATTTATTTGTGGTCATTTATTATTAGTAAACACTGTCATCACAAAATAAAATTCTTAAGGCTTCATACATATTTTTTGGGTTATTATTCCAAAATAACAAAATATAATGTAAAATAATTAAACACAAATGAATCATTATACTCTACTTAATTACGTCAGAACTGGCGAAAAATTTACATCTGATAGGTTTCGGAATTGGGTGGGGCAAAATGACTCGATAGCGCCATCTATACAACTTCAACGGTGTGTGCCTCCGGCTCCATTTGACGTACGTCTACGAAATTCAGTACACATATGTGAGGTCCCATTACCTGCAAAAAAGTCTCTTGGAGCGAAGTGCTAAACGCAACAGGAAGTTCGCCATTTTTAATTTCCTGTGCAATTTTTTTCCATTTTCAGGCCTCATACTTTAACAAACTCCTCTGGTGGTCTGACAAAGTTTATCTATAAACCGTTTTATACAATATAAACTGTTTCAAAGCAGCTTTTCAGTGATAAACATGAAAATGATTCAATGATGCAAACAGAATTCAATTCTGCTGTAAAGCAGCTCAAAAATACAATAATAAACAGTCATCATGTTGATTCTCGTGTGTTTGGTTCAATAACTGTAAAGTTATGAAATAAGTTCTATAAAGCAGCGCGTCAGAAAACAGTGATGTCATTAGCTCAGTTCAGTTCTCATCCAATGGTTTCACTGTAGTCAAATCAATAATGTTGAATACTAAGTGGTAAGGGAAGGTAAATAGTTATTTAGTCTTCTGGAGGCTTTTGAGCACTTGTTCAGAGGGACTTGTGCCGGTGTTCTCTTAAGTTTGGTCAAATGAGGCTGGATGTTTTGGTGTAACGTGTGGATATTTTAACAGATTCGGCGCTCTGGGTGTAGTCCGATCCTGAGCACCAGGGAAGCGGTCCGTCCGTAGCCTTCGGTGCAGTTCCCTCGCCATGTGTTCTAAGAACCTGGTTTTCCATTTCATCCTGTAACATGAATCGAGTCCCAAGTTTGACCCACCCACAGTGGGTCAGGAAACAGGTGTATGTCTGTTTTTTCTTTTCTGTTTTGCGTATCTGTGTGTGTGTGTGTGTGTGTGTGTGTGTGTAGGAGGGGTTTTGCGGGCAGTTCTCCTGGAGTAAAACCGACTCCTCCTCTCTCGTGTGTTTTGGGAAAGCGATCCGCTGAGCAAACAGTGTGGTGGAAGAGGAGGTGGAGACCCGGTTGGTTGACGAGGGCCCCGTGCGGCACGGTAAAGGCTGATTGTTGTGAAAACACCACTGGGCTGCAGCTGTGCTTTTCCAGGCCTCTAGAGCCGAGAGAAGACCTGTGGCACGCTGTTTACTGATGGGACCACACACCAAGACTTGTACACCTATCAGGGGCCGCATTCACAACGAGTTTTATCTGACCGCTTGGAGTTTTAGCTTAAAACCCATTCACAAAACTCTTAAGAGCAAGTTTTACTAATGAACTCTTAAGTTGCATCCCAAATGATGCTCTATACACTAGGGGTGTAACGGTACACAAACATGACGATTCGGTACGTTCCTCTGTATTGAAATCACAGGGAGAAAACAAAAAAAACAAAATGAAAATGAAAACAAATTGCGTCTTTTTTTTATCAAACAGTGGTTGAACAAATGGAGAACAAATTGTGTCTCTCAAAGTAAATTCAATTATTAAATTGTTTTTAAGGATAAAAAGATATATTCTTGCACGTTACTATAAGGTTATAATTAACAACCGAGCCCAAATTATTAAATGTAGTTATTTATCTATAGATATAAACACTCAAATAAAAAACATGTAAGCTGCACGCAAGGCAGGTTTTGCATTAATGTCTAAATCTGATTATAATAATATTACTCATTCGTTTTTGAAATATAATCATTTACAGTTTCTGTCAACTTGTTTTCATGACCAATTCAAGTAATTAGGACATTACTAACAGGTAAAGTGAATATATAAGCTAATATTGTGCATATATTTAGTAATCTGACATGCTGTGGACACTGAATGACTGTCCTGAGGTAAATGTAATGCTGCATGAGATATTATTCTCAAGCTGTTTTATTGACATCTTTCTGCGGTTTAGAGATTACACATAAACATATCTATGCACAGATCGTCTGTTCTTCTGCTTTTGTGCTTTTTCCTGTTGTGGCTGCTAGCAAACAGTTGCGTTACCGCTCGCACGCCCCCTTCTGGATTGGAGAGTGAATCGTCTGTGACTGACTGTATTCGTCGTCTGACATTATGCGCCGAACCATGCTGATTACACCATTACACCCCTATTCACTGCATCTACTTGTACACTTTGTTCTCAACTGTGTATTGTATATGGTTTATACATACACAGTTGTAGGTTATATATAAGGTTATTTTGTCATACAGGATCGCTACGTAATTGACCCTTCGGCGCCAATTTGATTGACAGGCGATCTGACCAATCGTAACCCCGAATCCGGCATTTTGTCACGACACATTAAAGAGACACTATACGCTACTTATTGCTTAAACTTCTTTAAAAAGTTACAATATATTAAATATGAGGCCGTTTTATATCTAAAGTAACCTGCTCTGTCTTGTCTGTCGACATGTTGTCAGTGTCCTCTTTGCTCCTCGATATATTTTCACTGCGTGAGAACATGATGTGTGGTGTGAGAGAGCATGGTTTGTCGGACATAGCAACAGTAACTAAAGGGGGCGGGTCTTTGCAAAGGGTCAATTAAAGCTGCCACAGTTGAGTTGAGTTTTCTGCCACTCTTGTTTCGGAATATTCAGTGTGAATGTACCATATGTAAGCCCCGCCTTCTGAAAAGCACAATGTGCTCTGATTGGTCGCCTGGAGCAGTGTGTTGTGATTGGTGTTTGGGAAATGCCCCGCCCCTTACCATAACCGCCAATTTCAACACACTATAATGAACAAAACCAGGCCCCGCCCCTTTATTCTGCATATTAATTATTTAAATGAGGAATATTGTGACATGTTCGTTCACGAAAAAAAAACTCAACAATCTAGCATGTTTATTCCAAGTTACCTCACTCCTGAGGACGTTATATTTAAACCACTGGGAATTTCCAAACTCAATTAGACAAGTATTTGGCTATGGAATTGAATTTGCTGAAGTATTCATAAATATATTGTAAGGAACCCATATTTAGCTGTGGATGTACATCCACTGACCACGACTGCAGTGATATAAGGCCGTGATTATATTCTTTAATGTTTTCCAAACGTCTCATGAGATCAATTATTTAATTTGTAAGCAGGGAAGCAGCTCCTCCTTGACCCTGCTCAAGGTTTCCAGCTCCTCTCTTTCGCTTTGGGAGTGCGACAACTATATTTGGCTGCTGTTATTTGACATCTAATTTTTTTCCTTGAAGTGGCGAGCACTGAGGGGACGTGGTAGTAATCGCTCCGTCGACTGTTTTAGCAGACGTTAACTGCTGCGTTAAAAATGCTTTTGATCCGCTTCTGTGTGTTTGGGTGGTCTGAAGAAGAAAACAAACTGGTTTGTGTAGAAATGGAGCGAGGGTTTCAGTATGGTTAACTTGGTTTCTGGGACAACGTCGCACTGTTGGGCTCGGGCTAAAATTGGCTACTTTCGAGACACACTGGCCTCTTTGGGAACTCTCGGGTGACCCGCCTTAAGGGCGCGGAGGGGTTGAAATGTCAGTGTTTAATAACTTGCATATGAGATCCTGAAACATACGTTTTCTTAGTATGCTGGGCTAATGAAAAACAGCACAGCCATTTTTTCTTTTCTTTCTAGTCTTAAAGGGGACCGGTTTTGCCTTTCTTCAAAGTGTTGTTGTTTTTGGGCTACAATTGAATGTTCATATTCTCCATTGTTCAGCTCCTCTCTTCCCAGTCTGTCAGTAACGCTCTGTTTAGTTCTTGTCTCTGTGAAGCCCCGCCTTCTGAAAAGCACAATGTGCTCTGATTGGTCTAGAGCTTTGAGCGTGTTTGGGAAATGTCCCGCCCCTTACCATAACCGCCAGTTTCAACTCACTACTAACTCAACCAGGCCCCACCCCTTTATTCTGTGTATGAATTATTTGAATAATTTTAAAGAAATATTGAAGAAAACTCGAGACTACATTGCAGGCGTGTCAGAGAGTTCAGAAACGGTGACTTAAAAAAATATGTAAAAAAGCATAATAGGACCCCTTAAAAATGGTTGCGATCATGTTTTTCATAACACACAATCTGTACATGCTGATATAATTTGGCTGAGTTTGATTGGATGCATCACCTTTGACATCAACAACAAAATGGGAAGCACTTTTACCTTTTACGGATAGCTTACACAAACATGAAAATTGATTTTGTATACAATACACTGTAAATTTAGATATAAAAAGTAACTTTTTTTTGTTTTATTTTTATTACTTTAGTTATATTTATAATTTTAAAAAAAACAAAAAAACAAACAAACTTGTTAGTGTGTAAATATATTCCATAAAGAAAATGAAACCTATTTTACGGCCAGTAATGATGTTTATATTTTATATTATATTATATTATATTATATTACATTATACTACAAAAAACTTTGAACCATTATATTATATTATATTATATTATATTATACTGCAAAAAACTTTAATATTATAATATTATATTATATTTATTATGCATGTTTTCTAATCATGCTGGGCCGACCATTTTTTCCTGCTCTTTCTAGTCTTTAAAAACACTAAGTGTTTCCTTGTTATGACCGAGACTCCGTCTAACCAGGTGGCGTCTCACTGCTCATCTGACTCTGGAGGCAGTGGGCTGAAAACACACATCACATGATTACATTCGGTTCGTTCTTGCCAGGGTGGCGGGAATAAGATGATGGCCAGATACTGGCCTACAAAGGTAAACACCAAAACACGTTTTGCATCATTAAGCACCATGTTTCGAATCGCTGCCATCATCCCAGAGCAAACATTCCCTGGCTCCGATGTCATAATGGAAACCACTTGTTTGTTTGCACGAGCAATGCATTGTGGGTATCCTTGCGATCGAGCAGTGTGAGACAAACGTAGGCCTTTCCGTCTGTGTCTCGATTTCGATATGCACTGTTGTTTACCCAGGTAAGCTTGTTCGTTCTGCTTGTTTAGTAGCTGTACTGCATTTCCTTGCCTTTTTGGATGTGTAGGTCAGCGCTAATTGGACATTTCGAGACGGAAATACTTGAAAAGGTCGTTCTCTGGGCGGAAAGGTTAGATGCACGTCTGTTTGAAGGCCGGCATGGGACGTAGCGCTCCGACGTTTCGACGGGAGAGGAGTTACGGCAGAAATTTGCAAAGCACTCAGACGTGTCGATCTCAGGAAGCACGGGGCTGTCTGCGCACTCTTCTGGTGGGCTTTTCAGGGCCGGAAAAAAGCCCCGGCCGCCATTCTTCTTCATTTACTTTGTCAGGGTGTGTGAGAGTGACTAGCCTCGCTGTCGGCCAGAAAACGAGGAGTTATCAATCTCCTCAGCTCCAGCAGCTGGGCTTAGTCCACTGCGCTTGACTGATAGCAGTTTCATGACCATTAATGTTTTGTTTTGTGTTGTCTGTTCATATGAGAAGTCATAGTCATGTCAAACAAGTTGGGAATAAATAAATAAATACTTTTTTGGTTGTATCCCTTTAAACATCCACAATTTGTATGGTTAGAAGGGGGAAAAAAACAATGGAAAATGCTACGTAGACTTAGATCAAAGTCCGTTTAAGGAAAGTTGATTGGCTCTTTTATTTAGAAGGCGGGACTTATTCCGCCATAATGCGAGTTGTTTATTCTCCCATTCATCACAGTAATATGAGCGCACCGTCTTTCTATATATAAAGTCTTTGATTTGATCTCTAATTACCAGCGAGAAGTTCACAAGCTTATTTTGGCCTCTTGTAGTAGCATCGCGTTGGCGTTTCTAGCATATAGTAATTTCCCGCCATCCCAAGCTGCGTATTAGCTATAGATTGTCCTGCTGTGTCTGTCTGAAGTGTGAGAATTCCTTGGGGTTTTACCTAAGTGCTTTAATAAAACTGACCACAGAGAAAATGTCTTAATTAAAGTCATGCTAATTGTCTTGTTGCCCCAGCTATACCATTAACTCTGCCTTAAACATTAGCTGTCCGCGCCGTAAATCCCCCTGCCGGACGGGCGCTGGCATAACTCAGACCTATCAGCACGTGCGGCACGCATCCGCCAGCTCCAGCTTATAAAACTGATATATGGCGCGAGGTATAATTATTTGTCATAAAAACCCAATAAATGTCACTGTAGCATGTGCGAGGTAAACTGAAGCCGCTTTCAGTCTCTTCAGGTTGTGTGGCACATGTATAGTGTAATTGTGATTTCATATATATATATATATATATATATTATAAAATGTTTATAATAATTACAAACAGTAGGACAAATGAAAACAGTTGTTAATATATTTAATTTTTTTTTTACTTTTTATTGATTTCATTTTTATTTCATTTATTTTGTGTATTTATTTGACTGTTTGATTCATTTGTTTTTATTTTTAGGTTTTATTTATTTTTCATTGTAATTGAAATATATTTCAAATATTGAAACATTTGTTAAAAATTTAAGTGAATCTTAAAATTTTTTTATTACAATTGTTTTGTATTAAATATATTTAATAATAGTTTTAATATTTACAATTTCAATAAATATTTTTTTAAACATTTCCATTTAAAAAATAAGTGAATCTTAAACGAATCTGAAGTTAAGTATTTAATATTTACAATTTTTCATACACAGTATTTAGATATTTCAAATTCAATACTTGACAATTTAATCAAATAATATTAATTTTTTTATATATAAACAATGTTTTTATTTTTAATATAATATATATATATATATATATATTTAAATTTAAATATTTACATTTAACAATTGTTAATATTAAAAAAAAAATTACATAAAAAGTAAATATTTTTAAAATGCACATTATAAAAAGTGAAAATGTAATTTAATCTTAAAAAAAAAAAGTATGCAAAGTAGCCGATGTAATATGAATGAACCTCTCTCAGCGCTGTGATGCAGGGAGAAGTGTGTTTCTTCATGGTTCTGTGAGGAGAGTGGAGGTGAAGCTAATTATTTACCAGGCTGTCAGAGAACAGCAGGAAGCTCACGGCAGCCTTTAACCCGGTCTAACAGATGGCTCCGTTCTGATGAACTGTCCTGGAGACACGGCTCCTCGTGCGATACGAGGACCCCGGAGAGCTCGCACTCTCCCTGTACGACATCCTCTCCTGACGCCGGCAGCTCGTTAAAGAGTTCCCCCGTCTCTAAAAGAGCCTCCATGCCAAGAAAATCATTGTGTGTGTGTGTGTGTGTGTGTGTGTGTGTGTGTGTGTGTCCTCAGTGTCTGACTGTGGGTGAGTCTCATGAAATTCGCCAACAACATGTACAGGTCATATTTCATCCTAAAATCAAAAGAATGTCATGGAGAAATTATAGTTTTGCACAAAGAACAAAACCTGTTTCTGTCTGTCATTCTATCTTGTGCTCTGTCTCTATCTACCGTTCTATCTTATCTAGCCTTCTATCGCTGTGCCGTTCTATCTGGCATTCTATTGCTCTAGCGTTCTATCTATCTATCCTTCTATCTTATCTAGCGTTCCATTGTTCTAGCGTTCTATCTATCTATCCTTCTATCTTATCTAGCGTTCCATTGTTCTAGCGTTCTATCTATCTATCCTTCTATCTTATCTAGCGTTCTGTCTAGCGTTCCGTTGCTCTAGCTTTCCATCTAGCGTTCCATTGTTCTAGTATTCTCTCTATCTATCCTTCTATCTTATCTAGCGTCCTGTCTAGCGTCCCGTTGCTCTAGCTTTCCATCTAGTGTTCCTTTGCTCTAGCGTTCCATCTAGTGTTCTGTTGCTCTAGCTTTCCATCTAGCGTTCCTTTGCTCTAGCGTTCCATCTAGCGTTCCATTGCTCTAGCGTTCTATCTATCCTTCTATCTTGTCTAGCGTCCCGTTGCTCTAGCTTTCCATCTAGTGTTCCTTTGCTCTAGCGTTCCATCTAGTGTTCCGGTGCTCTAGCTTTCCCTCTAGCGTTCCATCTAGCGTCCCGTTGCTCTAGCTTTCCATCTAGTGTTCCTTTGCTCTAGCTTTCCATCTAGCGTTCCATTGTTCTAGCGTTCTATCTATCCTTCTATCTAGTCTAGCGTCCTGTCTAGCGTTCTGTCTCTCTCTCTCTGTCTCTGTGTCTCTCTGTCTCTCTTGTGTCTCTCTCTCTCTGTCTCTGTGTCTCTCTGTCTCTGTGTCTCTCTTGTGTCTCTCTCTCTCTGTCTGTCTCTCTCTGTCTCTCTCTCTCTCTGTGACTCAATCATACATCTATCTATCATTCTATTTATTTTATAATTTTGTGCATAAAGAAAAAGAAGCCTATTAATGAAGTAAGATGTTTGTTTGTTTAATTTCAGTAAGTAAGGTGACCCAGAATGGCGTGTTGTGTTCATCAGCGCCCACGTGCTGCTCCAGATTCATTTGGGTCATGATGAATAGCAGAATCTCTCCGCTGCGTTTGTTTATATTGGCTTCCAAATCTGCGCTTACTTTCATTATTACGTTCCCCGTCCTCGGGGAGCGTTTTAGAGAAAAATAATTTTGATTATGAAGCTCGCTGCTGAGCACGTCGTCTGAGAGTTAAAGTGTTTGTGTCTCGGTGATTGAACAGAGCGCTGTAAGTGGCCACCTTGAGACCGACTGTATAATTAGTTGATTTGCGGCGTGATATACGAAACATCGCTTCTTTTGTTCACTTCCCGTGCAGATGAATGGAAGCGCCGTTTCCTGAGGCGGACGGCGGTTTGCGTTGAGGAATCCCCCCTAAAGAAGTCTAGACGCACGTCAAGTGTTTACTTGGGATGTTAAACGGTAGCCGGGTTGTTGTGTTGACGATGCGGCACGTCCAAACGCAGCACACAGCGAGTTGTCAGTGCACCAGGTGGGTGTATTGGCCGCATCTTTTGTTTCCACACAAACCTGCACATGACCAGTGCAAACGGAGGATAAAACGGTGTCTTACGTAAGTGCTGTTGCTGAAAACATGGATTTGAACGCCGCCGGCCGGTTCCTCTGCGTTCGGCCCTCTGTACGGGTTTTTTTGTACTCTTAAACTGTTTAGAAATCGCTCCTGGCATCTTCTTTCTGCACATCCTACAAGCAAAAAGCTTTTCTCAAGTGATCGAATATATTTAGCGTTGTGGAAGAGGCGTATAGGTGGACACTGCTGGGTCAGCACATTAAGAAAGGAAGTGAAACTTGAACATTCATCCTTTTTCTCTTGTACCAATAGTGGGCTGCTCCCTCCACTAACAGGATATGTGCTATTAAAGGGTGGGGAGTCTGTTTTTACCCTTTAGGCAAGAGCTCATTTGAACGTGGGGCACAGACACCATTAAACAGCAGTTTATAATCTATTGTTTTCTTGCAGGTTAGTTTCTTTGTGTACGAGGGCAATAAGGATGTACTAGGGTTGACATAATACCAAAATTGCAGTAGTCACCACAAAACAAATGCTGAATACACTTCTTTAATTTAAAAAAATATATTTAATTTTAAATGTTTATTTTATAATAATTTCTAGTTGTGTAATAATAATTAAAAACTGTTGGACAAATGAAATCAGTTATTATTAATATTTAATGTATTTTATTTATTTTTAGCTCATTTATTTTACTATGTTTTTATTTGTTATTTTATTTGTTTTTTATAATCCACAAAAGTACAAGCAGTGGGACAGTTATTACTAAAATAAAATTTATTTATTTTACACTTTGTTTTGATTCATTTTTATACATTTAGTTTTAGTTTTTATTTATTTTTCATTGATTTAGATTTTTTTATATAATAAAATCCAAGCAGTGGGACAAATAAAGTAATTAATAATATATTTAATTTTATGATTTAATTTATCTGACTTTTTATTGATTTTTATCGATTCATTTTATTTAGCTTGTTTTATTTATTTTACCTTTTTGTTTTTGATTAATTTATTCTCTCATGTACTCATTTATTTATTTTTTATTGATATTTTTTTTTAAATAATAGTGGGACAAATGAAAACGGTTATTATTGATATATATTTAATTTTTTAATTTTTAATTTTTTAATTTTTTTGTTTTTATTTGATTTTTTTTTACTATACACTTATAGCAGAGGGACAAATAAAACAATTATTATTCATATATTTTATTTGGTTAATTTTTTTTTTTTTTTTTTTTTTTTAAAGAGATTTTTTTTTTTTAATAATCCACAAAAATACAAGCAGTATTGACAAATGAAAACAAAAGAACAAAGACTCAAATGAAGTAAACAGTGCTTTAAGTGCTTAAATATTGGAAACAGCCCAAGCAGGAAGTGAAGTCTGCCATAGACGGGCACATTTAAACTCCCTGGGTGTCAAGCGTTGGGCACGCACTCATTAATATCTGCTTCACTTCCCAGTTAATGTATGAATCTCCGCCTCTTTTGGATCGGCAGCAAGGGCACTTAAAATAATATTCAAATGAGCATCTGCATTATTCAGTCCTGCCTTTGTAGTGGCACACGGCAGTCGCTGAGCAGTTCCGCCCACATCGCCCACCCTGTTTTACACACACACACACACACACACACACACACACACACACACACACACACACGTTGTGTTTTCATGTTTAATGGGGACATTCCATAGGCGTAATGGTTTTTATACTGTATATTCTGTCCCCCTACACTACCCTACCCCTAAACCTACCCATCACAGAAAATGTTCTGCTATTTTAGATTTTCAAAAAAGATCATTCTGTATGATTTATAAGCTTGTTTCCTCATGGGGACCAACAAAATGTCCCCACAATGTCAAGATTAACTGGTTTTACTTGCGTTGTGGGGACATTTGGTCCCCACAATGTAAGGAATACAAGTAGACAGACAGACAGACACTTTTATTTTATTTTATTTTTCTCAGTTTATTTTATAATATTTGTTTTTATTTCATATTATATTATTTTTATAATTTCAATTTATTTTATATTATATTACAATATTTCTATAATTTTTTTAATATTTTGTAATTTTTTTAGACAGTTTTTATATATATTTATTTTTTATTTTATAATTTTATTTTTTTTCTCATTTTATTATGTTTTATTTTATTGTATTTTTATTTTATTTTATGTTATTTATACTACTTATTTTTATTTTTTTAAACGCGTTGGTTTGAAAAAAATAGAGCCTAATCATTTAAAATGCAGAGTTTCAAAGCATATAGTCAGAAAACATTAATGGGAGTTTGTTGTATTTTTGATCGTCAGCTGAGGGAAAACGGTCCCTCCGTTGAAACACATTCATCACACACACAGTCAGAAGAGGCCGCAGGTCTGTGCCGAGTCTGGCGGATGCAGTAACAGTCAATCCAACATGTTAACTCTTTCTTTCTCTCTGTCTCTCAGGTTTCCATCTCAGCGGCACAGTAACGGAACCCGCCACGGCGTCCGAACCCGAGATGGTGTGCAGCGTAGCCATTAGCTTCGACCGCTGCAAGATCACCTCCGTGACGTGCGGCTGTGGAAACAAGGACATCTTCTACTGCGCCCACGTGGTGGCGCTTTCCTTGTACCGCGTACGGCGACCCGAGCAGGTCAAACTTCATCTCCCCATTTCAGAGACTCTATTCCAGATGAACAGGGACCAGTTGCAGAAGTTTGTGCAGTATCTCATCACCGTCCACCACACGGAGGTTCTGCCCACGGCCCAGAAGCTGGCCGATGAGATTCTCTCCCAGAACTCTGAGATCAATCAAGTGCACGGTGAGCTCCGGCTGTGTCCGACGAGTGCGCTTAAAGTACCCTCCATATCAAGAGCGCTGCTACTTCACATTCCTACTGGCTAACGAAGATTACTCTCTCTCCATCTCTCTCTCTATATATATATATATATATATTATATACACACTGTTTTATTCAAATTTTTTATTATATTTTCTGTTTTGTTTTTTATTTTATTTATTTTGTTATATTTCTCTTATTTTTTATATATTTGCCTTTTTTATAATTTTATTTTGATATATTTTGAAGTTTATTTTATATTCTATTTTATAAAAAAAAAAATTGATCAGTTTTAATTATTTAAAATGCAGGGTTTCAAAGCTTGTGGAGAAATTATAGTGAAAGTATAGAGAAAATTATATAACATGAGAGGGACTATATTCTGTATTTGTAACATATTTTATTTATTTAAATTTTTCGCCCCCTCTCTGATTTCTAGAATGGAGCCTGATGTTTTTGCTACTGCACCTTTAAGATTTCTGTATGTTACTAACCTTCAATTAGCCAATTTTTCATGTGTTTCATAAGATGCCTGTAAATGAATAATTGTGGGATCACAATCATAACATGTTTTTCATCTTAATTTCAGTAGTTTCTCTGTACTAAGGAAGGGAGTTTGTTTAAAAACATCGTTAATCAAACTATTTTTACGTGCAAAAATAATAGGAACATAATAGGACCCCTTTAGAAATTACATTTTGGCTGATTTTGTAAATGCATGCACATTTCCATGAGCATTATCGCAGTTTCTAAGCTCTGCAGTGGCCTGGAGCTCTTGGTGTGAGTATTACGGTCCAGATCCTGATGACATGAATCTGAAGGGAAAGAAAGACTCCTCTAGTCTCTTATCGTTTCGACATTAGGCACAATGGTCATATTATATTTCACTTTTGTCGGGAAGGGGAAATCTAAAGCGGATGTGCCAATTATAGGGGAAAAAATCATCAGCAAACAGCACACGGCAGAACTGGGGGGAAAAAGGAAGTGCTTTCATCAGGCCAGGCCTGTGTGAGGTCACGGCTGGAATGCAGGAAGTTGGTTTGATGTGGCGTCTAATAAATCTTTACTATAGACCCTTAGCATTGTCGACTCGGTTTAAATCATCAGGCGTTGTTTGGGGTTCAGGGGTTTTCTTCCCTTGCATGTGTGCGATTTTAGACCAACATGCTTCTGTAGTGCATTAAAGGGGCCTTTTTCAAAGTCTTGATGTTGTTTTTGGGCTCTACTACAATTGAATGTTCATTCTTCTCCATTGTTCAGCTCCTCTCTTCCCAGTCTGTCAGTAACACTCTGTTTAGTTCCTGTCTCTATGAAGCCCCTCCTTCTGAAAAGCACAATGTGCTCTGATTGGCCGGCTGGAGCAGTGTTTTGTGTTTGGGAAATGTCCCGCCCCTTACCATAACCGGAAGTTTCACTAACTCATCCAGGCCCCGCCCCTTTATTCTGCGTATGAATTATTTAAATGAGGAATATTGTGAAGAAAACTCAAGATGGAGGCGTTTCAGGGAGAAACAGACACTGATATAGAGAAGAACTCCCACTTCGCCGTACCGTTCACTGATCGCTTGGTTGTGTATTTATAAATTAGGGGCCCCAGACCCCACAGCGGGGGCCAGCGTGGACGATGAGAACTGCTGGCATTTGGACGAGGAGCAGGTCCAGGAGCAGGTCAAACTCTTCCTGTCTCAGGGGGGATACCACGGCTCGGGCAAACAGCTCAATCTCCTGTTTTCAAAGGTGAGGTGAAGCACCAACTTAAAGGATTAGTTCACTTTAGAAGTAAAATTTCATGATAATTGACTCTTCTCCCATGTCATCTAAGATGTTCATGTCTTTTTTTTCTTTAGTTGAAAAGAAATGAATGTTTTTGAGGAAAAAAAAACTTTCTCTCCATATAGTGGACTTCAATGGGCTTCAACAGGTTGAAGGTCCAAATGTCAGTTTCAGTGCAGCTTCAAAGAGCTCTACATGATCCCAGACGAGGAATAAGAGTCTCATCTAGAGAAACCATCGGACATTTTATAAAAAAAAAACATAAACATATGCTTTTTAATCACAAATGCTCGTCTTGCACTGCTCTGCAATGCGGCACGCATTATGTAATCACGTTGGAAAGGTCACGTGTGACGTAGGAGGAAGTACCGATCCAGTGTTTGCAAGACTAAGTCAAACGGTCTTTACAAAAAAAGGTACAACAATGATGTCGGACCATTTTGAGGTTGGAGGAGAAAATGAGTTTTACCGTGGTACTTCCGCCTACGTCACATGACCTTTCCAATGTGATTATGTAATGTGTGGAACATCACAGAGCAGTGCAAGACGAGCATTTGTGATTAAAAAGCATATGTTTGGTTTTTTTTTTTGAAAATGTCCGATGGTTTCTCTAGATGAGACTCTTATTCCTCGTCTAGGATCATGTAGATCCTTTGAAGCTGCACTGAAACTGACATTTGGACCTGTTGAACCCCATTGAAGTCCACTATATGGAGAAAAATCCTCAAAAACCATAATTTCTTTTCGACTGAAGAAAGACATGAACATCTTGGATGACATGGGGGTCAGTAAATGATCAGGAAATTAATCCTGAAGTGAACTAATTCTTTAAACTTGAGGACTTGCTTGTGGTGATCTTCCCTTTTCCACTGCATTAGGATTTTAAGTGATAAAATAAATGTAATGCTAAAAGTGTTGCATGTAACTATAAACCTACCCAGTTTAATCTTTTAATTCTTATGTTGAACCAATGAGATTTAACTGTGGATAAAGCTTTTTATTTAAAAGTCAGGGGTGGAAAGAAATTTCTTTTATCCAGTAAAGATGCATTAAATTGATCAAAAGTGACATTTATAATGTTACAAATAATTTACATGTTCAAATAAATGCTGTGCTTTTGAACTTTCCTATTCATCAAAGAATCGTGAATAAGGAAATGTATGATGTTTTCCACAAATACTGTTTTCAACACTGATAATAATCATAAATGTTTCTTGAGCATCAAATCATCATATCAGAATGATTTCTGAAGGATCATGTGACACTGAAGACTGGAATAATGATGCTGAAAATTCAGCTTTGATCACTGGATATAAATTATATTTTACTATATATTCACATAGAAAACAGATATTTTAAATTGTAAAAAGATCTCACTATTTTTACTGTATTTTTCATCCAATAAATGCAGTCTTGGTGTGCAGAAGAGACTCATTTGTCCTCATTGTGGTGCGTTTGCACGTGTTCTGCAGGTACGGGAGATGCTGAAGATGCGGGACTCTAACGGAGCTCGCATGCTAACGCTGATCACAGAGCAGTTCATGGCCGACCCGCGGCTGGCTCTGTGGCGGCAGCAGGGAACCACCATGACAGACAAATACCGTCAGCTGTGGGATGAGTTAGGTGAGAACAACCGGTCTCTTGCTTTTGCTTCCTTACAGACGGCATCAGAAAGACGATGCAACAATAAACATGTATTTAAAGTTTACCTAGTGTGTTTTTGGGCTCTACTACAATTGAATGTTCATATCCTCCATCGTTCAGCTCCTCTCTTCCCAGTCTGTCAGTAACGCTCTGTTTACTTCCTGTCTCTATGGAGCCCCTCCTTCTGAAAAGCTCAATGTGCTCTGATTGGCCGGCTGGAGCAGTGTGTTGTGATTGGTGTTTGGGGAAATGTCCCGCCCCTTACCATAACCGCCAGTTTCAACTAAGTCAACCAAGCCCCGCCCCTTTATTCTGCCTATGAATTATTTAAAAGAGGAATAATGTGACGTGAGTCTGTTGTCGTTTCTCTCCATCAGGCATGTTTTAGAGTCCGTCTTCACTGCACTCTGTGTGGATCTCCGTTTAAAATCCACCTGCGTCTCTGAGGACGGCCATTTAGAGGATACTGCAGTTGCCAGATTGCATATTCGTAGCTTTTGCTCTTGATCAATATTGCATATTCTTTTCCCACTTAAAACCCTCTCGGGTTTTTCCGTCTAAAATACTGTGGTAAGCACACATGCACTAGAAACCGTCGGCGCACTTCAGCCCGTTTCCGAAGTGCTGCGTCCTGCTTCAATTACTGTAACTGGATCAAAACGCACGGAGCCAACAACAAATGTTGTTTTACTGCCATTCAATCCACCTAGCATAGTACATATAAGGAATATATCATGCTTTTCCGCCTTTCCGTCTCAATCTCCTGCTATCAGCACTATTGGAATGAAAGCGGTGAAAATTGGAAGGACGTGTAATCATTTTAATTGTGACTGGCTCGTCACGTCGCGCTTGCCTGCCAATTCTCAAATCCTGTGATGTTTCATCAATTTTGCCTTGGCACTCGGCGGCAGTGGGCACAGTCGCTGGCGTCCAGGTCCTAGGGTGCCGAGCACAGAAGCAGAGCGGGAGATGAGCACTAAACCGATGGACCTGCAAATCGGACGCCGAGTTCAAGCCATTCGATGAGATCACTTACGCAAGTTTGCTAGTTTGATCTTATGCGATTGAAATGTGGCCAAATGCATTTTTTCCTCCCCTCAGTATTAGTCTACACTACTACATCTACTGTTAAATGTATTTACACCTCCATTCCAAAGTTTAGGGTCAGATTTATTTATTTTTTTAAGAAAAATTAATACTTCTATTCAGCAAGGATTCATTAAATTGATAAAAAGTGAAAGAAATTTTATAATGTTATAAAATTTTCTATTTCAAATAAATGCTGTACTTTTGAACTTTCTATTCATCAAAGAATCCTAAAAAATAAAAATGCATCACAGTTTGCGCAATCTATGGAAGCTCGTCTCCGGGATGAAATAAAATGGAAAAAAAAGGTAATTGCGACTTTTTATCTTACTACTGACAGAATTGCAAAATACAAACTCTCAATTGAGAGTTATAGTCAGAATTGCGAGATATAAAGTCAGAATTTCCAATTGTGAGGGGAAAAAAGACTGAAGTTTTTTTTTCTCAGAATTGTGAATTCGCAATTCTAACTTTATAACATGCAATTGTGAGATATAAAGTCAGAAAAAAAAGTCAGAAGGATCATGTGACACTGAAGACTGGAGTAATGATGCTGAAAATTCAGCTTTGATCACAGGATATAAATTATATTTTTCTATATATTCACATAGAAAACAGATATTTTAAATTGTAAAAATATTTCACAATTTTTACTGTATTTTTGATCAAATAAATGCAGCAAATCAGAATGATTTCTGAAGTATCATGTGACTCTGAAGACTGGAGTAATGATGCTGAAAATTCAGCTTTGATCACTGATATAAATTATGATATAAATTATATTTTACTATATATTCACATAGAAACGTTATTTTAAAATATAGTAGTATTTCACTGTTTTTACTGTACTTTTGATCAAATGAATCGTGTGTTTTCATATCTCTGCGTTCGAGCAAAGAGCTGTTTGGAAGTTTTAAGGGCTGCAATTTTAGAGGGCTGATGCTTTTGTTTCCGAGCTGACGGTGCGACTACAAGGAATTTTTGTGGGGTTGAACAAGATTAGCGGCTGTTTGTGTGCTCTGAGGCCTTCTGTGTGTCATTTTTGTTTGACGGAGGATGAGGAGAGGCTGCAGGAAGGGGAAGAGAGGCCCTTTGTGTCACAAAAGGGAAGTGGGCTGTTTAACGAGTGGCCCCTGGATTGGGCCTCACAGTCCTACACACTTGTAATGTTGCGTCCCACAGAATTTGGGGAAATGCAGTTTGCAATATGTATTGCGTATCCTAGATTAGTCTGGTCTGATCGACAGCTGAATTTGGCTAAGAACAGCTTAGCCAGGAAGAGGGTGTCTGACTGACCTGAAAACAGAGCAAGCCCTTCACCTTTACTTTGTTATATTTGGGGTCAATCTGAAACCAGTGGTGCCACAAGAATGGATGGGAAGCAAACAGTTAAACTAAATAAAATTAGCATAATATTAGTTCACTTATTATATTATATTATATTTATTTTATATATTATATTAAATTATATTATATTTATAATATATTACATTTATTTTGTATTATATTATGTTAAACCATTTTATAATAATTCAACGGACTTTATTTATTCCTTACATGTTATGTTACGTTACGTTATGTGTTTAAAAGCTTTATGATGTGTGTTAGTCACCATGAAATCAAAATTGAAGTTTTTTTTTAATGAAATATTGCAGTGTTTATTATAAACAATTTTTCCATACACGTTATTCATGTTCTCGTAATCTTGAATCAGAATAACTTCCTCTTGCAGCATCTCCTCTGTGATGACGAGGGCGGGGCAACCTGTCACTCACATGAGATCCACCAATAGCAAACCACAACCGCCAAATCAATTCCCCACAGATAAAATCAAGCCCCGCCCTACATTTGTTCTTGTTCCAGAAGCGTTTCACTTGGATGTATGTCACAATAGGGAAGTGACAACTATCAGCGCTTCTGTTTCAAGCCGACTCTCAGCCACAGTGTCTCGGTGTTCAGTAAGCGATATATTAAGCGATCACTGAACGTTCAGTGGACATGTTGGCCGAGACTTAGACGTGATGTTTGTTCCGGGTGTGCTCCTCAACTCCTACACCCCTGAAGAACTCGTAGAGGGACACCGGTTCATTAAAAAGAGGAGGAGAGTGAGATCTGAGGGGCACATCTTCCCTCTCTCTCCCTCTTGGATGAATCATTACGCCTGTCAGGCCCTCTAAGCCCCGGCGTAATTGGAGAGGCCTTCGTTATGAAGGCTGCCCCCTCCTCTTCCTCCCTGACAGGCACGATAATACGAAGACCATTTCATTAAATCCCGGACACTTAATCTGACACCGGCGGTCAGGTAGGCTGAGGATGAGGAGCGGCGGAGACGGCTGCCAGCGAGTGCGAGAGGGAGATTACTGCCCAGATTTATACGCTCGCCCCTCCCAGCATCCTTCACTTCGTCGCTTCCTTCATCCGTCTTTCGCTCCCTCCGCGGCGAGCGGGTCACTTTTGTTGGGGGAACAAAGGCGTGCTTGCATCAGGCAGGTCTTGGATTGCTTTTATTCATTGTTTTCGCAATTATGTTTGGTGCCGCTAGTGGCAGTCGCCCTGCTCGCCGTCACCCCCTGAGAAAACTCAGAACAGTCATTCACTCGCGAATTAGACTATACGAGTTGTGTAGATGATTTTTTTTCTTTTGTAAAATCAGTGAAGACAGCGAAGTTGACGTCTTATGTTACCAACCTTTATAGAAGAGTGTTCAGCTGAAGGATGCAGACATTAAAGAACCATGCTTCACGAATTCATGAAAATCTGATTTCCTGTATTTCATTGTTGATTTCTCACCCTAGAGAGACATTAAAGTCTCTAAGATCATTATATTATATTATATTGTATTGTATTATATTAATGATCAATAATTATAATAATAAATCATCAAATTAGATAATATGGGTGCAAAGGTTTTTGCTGAAAAATAATAACAATAAAAACAAATTATTATATAATTAATTTATATAATATATGGAAAATGGTAATAATATTTATATAATAATAATAATAATATTTATGATGATAATAAAAATAATAATAATAATAATAAGCAAAGTATAACAAATAACATTTATATAATATAATATTGGAAACAATAAAAATAATAATAATATTTCCATTAAATTAAATTAAATTAAATTATATAATATGTCCACTGTTGTTATATTATGTTAATAAGAAAATTATTAATAATCAAATGGATTTTTTTATAATATATAATATTATACAATATGGTTAATAATAATAATAAATAATAATAATAATTCCAATAAATTAAATTATATAATATGTCCACTGTTATGTTATATTACATTAATAAGAAAATGATTAACAATCAAATAGATTTTTTTATAATATAATATAAATGTAAAGAATAGTTGATGACAGGCCGTTGAATTATTAGAAAATAATGCACACCCGCGGTGATAATGTGACCACGACGCAGCGTCATTTTGTAACAAAAAAAAAAAAACGGAAGTAAATTGTGGTTTTATCCTGTTGTTTACTCTATTTATTTGTCTGTTCGCTGTCATTGTGGGTTTTGGTTCTTTTGCTGTTGTAGGCTGTAAGAACCTTTTTGAAACGACTGAAATCATTTGGCGAAGTGATTGGAACATGTAATGCGGCCCAGACCTGCCTGGAACTACTTTAGCCCTTCACTGAAAGTAATTGCACACCTTAAAACATTCATCAACCAATCAGATTCAAGCGTTCAGCAGCTCTGTGGTATAAAATGGAAATAATGATAATAATAGTAATTTTCATTATATATTACATTATAATTTTGATTTATTATTACAATTAGTGTTGTTTTGGTGCTGCTAGTGGCAGTCGGCCTCTAAGAAAACCCCGTATTGCTCGATCATTCGCTACGTTTATGAATGTGTGTTTCTGAGAGAGGAACCATGGGATGCTCTCGGCTCGAGACGAGCGTGCTGACAGCAGGGATGAGATTTGGAGTGAAAGCTCAAATTACGGCCGTGAAAGACACGGTCAGAGCGAAGGGGGAGGGACGCAGTCAGTCGGTGTGTGCGCATGACCGTCTGTGTGCATGTGTGGAAGAATTTATTCGGCTAAGCTCAATATTGTTTTAATTAATCTGGGCACAGGGGCCTGTGTGCTGAAAGCGACTCCTTTTCATCTAGGTTACGTATGACGGAGGAGGCTGGAAATTAGGCCACGACTTCTCTCAGCTGACATAATTACACTAGCGAGCGCTAATCCTTCACATTGTCCAAACACAAAGCCGTATAGCCAGCAAGTTTAAGACAATGGCGAGCTAAATGGCCAGCGGCGTCTTGATTAGCATGTAGCGTGCTCCCCTCCCTAACGTCGCACTTATTGTGATCTGGTCGTAATGAATTACAGCTGCCGTAACCATTTTTTGCTTTCAGTTTGCGTTTACGAGCAATATCTTTGGTTTAGCCATAACATCCACTTTGAAGTGTTTATATTGTGTCTTATTTGCAGTCATGTTTTGTCTGTGTTTACAGACTTGTTTATCACAGATTTGTTGATGATGACCGATTATGACAGATTCTCGTTTCCTTAATGCGTGTCACAGAAGCAATCGCATCGACTTGAAGTTCCCTTCACTGGGAGCATTGGAGATGTCACCTAAGAATGTTCACTAACTAGTTATCAGCATGTTATGGGCAACTGGAAAATGGGTGAATAACTTTTTTTTTTTTTTTGCCTGG
The DNA here is from genome assembly GCA_038088235.1 of Zacco platypus. Taxonomy (NCBI): domain Eukaryota; kingdom Metazoa; phylum Chordata; class Actinopteri; order Cypriniformes; family Xenocyprididae; genus Zacco; species Zacco platypus. The sequence goes on from CM076086.1 coordinate 19,864,141, forward strand.
TATTGACGTGGTTTCATTCATTTCATATTGTAAATAACCTCAAGATCGCCAAAAATATATATTTTAATATAAATATTCAATATGTAGTGTTGTTGTAGTTGCATTTATTGTAATGGAACACTGAATGTGTTTTTAACTGAACTCGTGAGTCATTTAAACGAACAGATTCTTAAGAATAATTCGCTCATGAATCAGACTATACTTGATTGATTTTCTAACTCTAGTTCTGTCAAAGTGACATTAAAGTCTCTGAGATATTATATTATAATTTATATTATTGCTATTGTTATTTTCCAACAAAAATGCACCTTTTATTTTAATTTTTTATTATAATTTTTTTATATTATATTATATTGTAATATCATATATCATATCAATCATATAATTAATAGATTATAATATAATATAATTATGTATTAAAATTTGTTTATTATAATTTGCCAGCAAAAAACATTTGCATTGTATTATATTATATTATATTATATTATATTGTTTTTTATTATTATATTATATTATATTATAATGTAATATCATATATTATATTAATGTCTCCAGCCACAAAAAAAACAAAAAAACTTTGCTCTCTGATTTCCATAGTACATTATTGTTCATTTCTAAACCTACTTTTTTCTCTGTTCTGGGGTGCATATTTTCCAGTCTCTTTTCCACGTCTGTTGTCCTTCATGCCCAAACAAAGAGCCGAGACTCCATCCCATCCCCCCACGAGCCTCCCGTTTTCTTCCAGATTTCCTCACATCTCTCCCTCCTGCTTTCTCTCTCGCTCTCTCTCCTCCTTTGTCTTCCCCTCTTTTCTCTTGCCGCTATCTAATTCCTCTCCTGCCATCATACATTTGTCTCTCCTGCTCCCTTCATTTCTCCCCCCGTCTCGTAGTTTTCTCCTTCGCCCCTCCTCCATCTCTCGCTCTCGTCCGCTCAGCTGGGTCTAGCAGGTATTCTCAGTGTGTCATTGTGGAGCACTCTGGGAGTGATTAAACCATCATACACAATCCGTATGGCATGGCGCTCGCGTCAGGCTCCATACATCACTGCCTAATGCAGCCAATGGGATGAATTAGAGGCGAAATGAACCTCATGGGTTGCGGCTGCTCGCCGGTGATGTTCTGCAGCTCTGCCCGGTGAGGGACGTATGCGTATCGATCCGGGCTTTATGCTCAACTTCTTTAGCTTGAAAGTGGCCTGTATTTCTGGATGGATGTCATCTTACTTACTTTTATTATTTTTTCAAATCAGGATTTTTGAGCGATTGGTTTATTTATAGAGTAGAAACTTCATTGGCTGCCATCATTTTTCCTTGCGATCAACTGATATATCAGCCAGGCAGATTAATCAGCAGATTTATGAGATTACTGCAAATAACAGAAGTGTTTTTCTTACAAATAGTTGCTGCCATTTGTACTGATATTGTGCTATTATAGACTGATTTTTGCCTACATTTTTCTTAGATTATCGGGCGATAATACTGCCATACTCCCAGCATAGCCAATTACAATTATTTGCCATACCATGGATGAATGAATGGATGGATGGATGGATGGGAAGAGATAGGGATGGGATAGGGATGGATGGGAAGATATAGGGATGGGATAGGGATGGATGGGAAGAGATAGGGATGGATGGATGGATGGATGGATGGATGGATGGGAAGAAATAGGGATGGATGGATGGGAAGAGATATGGATGGATGGATGGATGGGAAGAGATAAGGATGGATGGGAAGAGATAAGGATGGATGGATGGATGGAGGGGAAGAGGGATGGATGGATGGATGGGATGAGGGATGGATGGATGGATGGGAAGAGATAGGGATGGATGGATGGGAAGAGATGGGAATGGATGGGAAGAGATGGGGATGGATGGATGGATGGATGGATGGGAAGAGATAGGGATGGATGGATGGATGGATGGATGGGAAGAGATAAGGATGGATGGAGGGATGGATGGATGGGAAGAGATAAGGATGGATGGAGGGATGGATGGATGGGAAGAGATAGGGATGGATGGATGGGAAGAGATAGATATGGGTATAGATATAGAGATGGATGGATGGATATGGAGAGATGTAGATGGATATGGAAAGATAGATATAGATGGAGGGATGGATGGATCTAGAATTGGATATATATGTGGGTGGATGGAAAGATAGATGGATAGATATTGATATGGATGGATGGATGTCAATATAGATATGGATGTGTATAGGGATGGATGGATGGATATGGAGAGTTGAATGGATGGCTATGGAGAGATGGATGGATGGATGGATGTGGATGGATGACTGGATGGAAGAATGGATAGGTATAGATGGAGGGATGGATATGGAGGGATGGATATGGAGGGATGGATGGATGGATGGATGGATGAATCATATCTGGTTATTCATCCAATCAAAAAAAATGCATTCAGTTCCTTGTCATCTTCATTAGGCATGAGTAAAAATATGATGCTAATTCTGAGAAATTGCTTTCATTAGTGTCTCAGGATTACTTTATGACCATCAAATTTAAAGTAGAGCATAAAAGGCATGATTGGACGAGCTCGTCTTAAGGGTGCAGTACACTTAGAGGTCGTTTGTCTGTGTTAAACGTCACTGCGTTCAGTCGAGCGGTCAGCTGACCTATTTATCCATTTGTTTGTCAGACATAATGAAGTTCTCTGTTTGGTCGGCCTATTCTGAGCCTCTTTGGTGAGGCCTAGATCCTCTATTTCTTGTCTGAGAAGAAGAATTCCCTCCATATTTCTCTGTCTTTGTGTTGACGCTGTCTGTCTTTCCCAGGTGCCTTGTGGATGTGTATCGTGCTGAACCCCCACTGTAAGCCGGAACAGAAGGCTGCTTGGCTCAGGCAGCTCAAGAAGTGGAACAGTGTGGACGTGTGTCCCTTGGAGGACGGTAACCACGGCAACGAGCTGCCCAATTTAACCAATGCCTTGCCTCAGGGTGCTCACGGCAACCAAGGTAAGCGTGTGTGTGTCAGGGCGATGATGATGGTGGGTGTTTTAATCAACCATGCCTCTGTGCGCCCCTTTTATTAGGCTTTGTGTGACTAATGGAATGCCCCTAATAACAGCGGTTCAGTACTTCCTCCCTGGCTTTTGTCCTTGCTGTGCTAATCATAACTCTGGGCAAAAGCGAGGGTCGGGGCAGGGGGGTAAATAGCTCTATTGAAACTTTTCGATTAGTCAGGTCTTTTATAGCGAGGCGGCAACGTCTGCAGACACTTTATGATGTGTTTTGTTATAAATATTCATGCTCCAGACAGGTAATTGCTGAGAAATGACTTCCCCTTTCCTAAGGCATGGGTATTTTGGGTATAAATGGGCTGTTGAATAGTTGGAGGTTGTATAGATTTAATTGGAGGTTTTGCACTAAGGTGTGGTGATAGATTCAATATTTATGATATGGTGTATATGATTTGTTAAAAATAAAAAATGAATTCTTTATTTGCTGTTTAAGTGTTATTAGCCTTTTGAAGAAGAAATTAAAGTATTTATTGAGCAAGGATGCATAAAATTGATCAAAAGTGACAGTAAAGAAATTTACACTTGTAGAAAAGATTTCTATTTTCTGTATCTGATTGCAACATTGATATGGTTCAGATATAAACACTGATGTCTACGTTAGTGAACAAAATTGAGCAAATCGCCTTTTGAAAGTAACTTGCCGCTTCAAATAACAATTGTATCGATTACACTGTTACACCAACAGGTGGCAATGAGTGACTTAAATGTATTTGAATCATTCATTCAAGAGATTTGTTCAAAAACGCTGATTCATCCAGTAATGAAGCAAGTGAAGTCTTTGAGTGAGTCATTAAATCATTCAAGTCAACAGATTTGTTCAAAATGCTGATTCATCCATTAATAAAACAAGCGAAGTGCATGAGTGAGTCATTGAATCATTCATTCAACAGATTTATTCAAAAACGCTGATTCATCCATTAATAAAACAAGCGAAGTGCATGAGTGAGTCATTGAATCATTCATTCAACAGATTTGTTCAAAAATGCAGATTCATCCAGTCAAGAATCAAGTGAAATCTTTGAGTGAGTCATTGAATAATTCATACAAGAGAATTGTTCAAAAATGCTGATTCATCCAGTAAAGAAGCAAGTGAAGTCTGTGAGTCATTGAATCATTCATTCAATTAATTTTTTTTTTTAAAATAATTCATTCAAATTAGTTAAACAATTTTAAATAGACTGCAGGCATTAACATTTAGTCAAAACCTGTAGTAAATTAAGTTGTTTTATTTAGTTGTCTGGTCAGAATCATGGGAGAATCATGATTACTTTGAAATAAAAACAAATTGATTCTCAAATGATCCAGAATCACGCAGCTCTAATTGATGATAATAAGAAGAAATGTTTCCTGAGCAGCTAATTATTATTAATAATTCAAATATTCATTAATACTAATTTCACTATATTACTGTATTTTGGATCAAATAAATGCAGCCTTGGTCAGCAGAAGAGACTTTTAAAAATCTTATTCACTGATTCACTGGTGTTACCACTTATAAACATTTACGTAAGTCCCTGTGTGGCATTTTACTTATGTACTTACTTTCTGTGTGTATCATTTGAATATTGCCAAAAGGCTTGATATAATAATGTAATATAGCTATATCGGCCTGCTGTAGTATGTAAAGCCACCTTGCAGCAGTCGTGCCGGTATCTGCAGCACCTGTGAATGACAGTTCAGCTCGCTGCACTAATCTACGGACTTATTTCCGAAGGTTTTACTGTTTGCCCCTGACTGACAAGCCCCCGCGGGCCTCGCTCTCAGAGCTAGCATTGAGAATGACAGAGCAATTTCCTTTCCCTTTTTCCCTGTCTCTCCTCCTCCTCCTCCTCTTCTTCGTCCTCAGATTCGGGCACCCGGCCCCACCGGACGGTTTTCACGCGAGCCATCGAGGCATGCGATCTCCACTGGCAAGACAGCCACTTACAGCACATTATCAACGACGACCTCTACACCAACTACTGTTACCATGACAACACTGAAAATTCGCTCTTTGACTCTCGTGGATGGCCCCTGTGGCACGGTGAGCGGCTCGGCCGGAAAAAGACGTTTGCTTGACTCGCCTCTTTGTGTTATGCAGTTCTATAGCATGAAGGGAAAAAAGGAGAGCGAGTTTAAGAAGAAAATCAATGAATGGAGGCTTTATATGGAGCGAGAACAAGAGTTTCTGAACTAAATGAAAGGAATTTTTATTTTCTGTCCCCGCTAGCCTTTTGCGTGCGGGTGAATATGTGTCTGTTGTGCTCGTCTGAGGTTTGTTAAAGGATTCTTTTGGGGGGTTTCTCTTGCAGAACATGTCCCTACGGCCTGCGCCAGAGTAGATGCACTGAGATCTCACGGTTACCCACGGGAAGCACTGCGATTGGCCATCGCCATCGTCAACACCCTGCGCCGGCAGCAGCAGAAACAGCTGGAGCTCTTCCGAAACCACAAGAAAGGTGAGTTAAAAACTCTCATTTTGAAGACTCATGACAAATGGGGTGCATTGCTTGTCGGATCGGTTTCTTGCCTCTAAAAGTGAACATCCGGTTGGGGAAAGTGTTTTTTTATAAGTTTCTGCAGTGCGTAATGCATCATATCTGTATTGATTAATCGCGATTAAATCGATTAATCGTGATTAATTGCATCTGACGTAAACATTTTGTGTTGTGTATGTATTTTGTATATGTATATCAGGCAAAACATTATGACCACTCAAGGTGATGTGATTATCTCTACATTGTGGGATATATTAGGCAGCAAGTGAACATGTTGTCCTCAAAGTTGATGTGTTTGAAGCAGGAAAAATTGGCAAGTGTAAGGATTTGAGTGAGTTTGACAAGGGACAAATTGTGATGGCTAGACGACTTGGCAGCTCTTGTGGGGTGTTCCCGGTTTGAGGTGGTCAATATCTATCAAAAGTGGTCCAAGGAACAGTGGTGAACCGGCGACAGGGTCATGGGCAGCCGTGGCTCATTGATGCACGTGGAGAGCGAAGGCTGGCCCGTGTGGTCCGTTCCAACAGATGAGCTCCTGTAGCTCAAAATGCTCAAGAAGTTAATGCTGGTTCTGATAGAAAGGTGTCAGAACACACAGAGCATCAGTTTGTTCATGCTGATCCCTGTCCACCGCCAACAGAAGCTGAGCTTTAGAACTGGACCACGGAGCAATGGAAGAAGGTGGAATGGTCTGATGAATCACGAGGATGGCCGCTTACCTGGGGAACACATGACATCAGGATGCACTATGGTAAAAAGGCAAGCCTGCAGAGACAGTGGGATGCTTTGGGAAATGTTCTGCTGGGAAACCTTGGGTCCTGCCATCCATGTGGATGTTACTTTGACACGAACCACCTACTTGAGCATTGTTGCAGACCATGTACAGCCTTTCATGGAAACGGTATTCCCTGGTGGCTGTGATGGGCAAACTCACAACTATGTTGAGAAAAAACAAGGATTCTGTCCTTTTTAGGGTCTCATCTTCCTGTTTTTGGTTCATTCACATGTCTTGCACTCATTCAAACCACACCAGAGTTCGTTTGGAAGTGGACTGAGACCCATTTTTTCAGCGGTCTCGGTCCGCTTGTTTTGGTGCGCACCAGGGTTCGGGTGGCAGCGTTCATAAATGTTCAAATGAACCGAACTAACAGAGCAAACACACCAGGGTTCGTTTTAATCGAACCAAACATGGCAAGTGTGAACGCACCCTCAGGTACTGATTATGTGCTTTATTTAATATGAGTTTGAATATAATTTTGTGTCACCTTTATGACAAAGAGTAATAGATCCCAAACTATGAACAAACAAGCGTATTCTATGACAAAGATTGTTTCAGTCACTGAGTATGTATTTTTAGTTATGTTAAAATGGTGTCATGTTTATGAATTTGATTATAGGCATATCCATCTGGTTGCGAGTGCTGTGAGCTTGCAGAGAGACTCCACCCACAAGTTTTTCTGATTGGTTGTGATTTTGTGTTGATTTGGTGGCAAGTGTAGTGAGACACTCTTCTGATTGGCTGTGATTTTTGATTGACTTTGTCGCATCTAGTGTGGACAGACAAACTGCTTGTTGCTGGAATCACACAGGACATGGTATTGATGTTAAATTTTTTTGTGTGTGTGGACAGACCCTCATTGCAATGTCAGCAGTCGTTCATGTTGCCAGAAATCATCAATTTTTGTTGAAAACGAATGACTTGCAGCCACTTTAATGATGCAAATCACGTGCAGTTTGAGTCTGACATGTTCTCTCCATCATTTCCTGTCCTTTTTCTGTTATCTGTATCACTAACAGTGGCAAAAAGGCCACAAATGGTAGCATTGTTACCCAATTATCTTTTCAGCACCATGTGCCTGTGCTCTGTGTCTCAGTATCTAATGGCCAGGTAACGGTTTCATGCAGCACTGCTCTTCACGAGAGCTGAATGTCCACTCATGCCCAGCAGGGCTCAGGTCAATTGCATTTAAATGCAAATGACTACTTGTTGTGGTGAAAGTGCCCACGCATAATTCATATTATTCAAATGAGGCGGCTCTATGGCCCGGTCCTGGGCTTTATGTAAAACACCAGTGCCATGATTTCCACGAGAGACGGATGCTATAGGAAATCGCAGTCTTCCATTGTTCGCCTCAAAGTCAGACTGCAATGTGTATTTGTTTCTCTATTGAATGAAATATTATTATAATTTCTCTTGATTCATCTGCCGTCTTGAATGAAAGTACTTTGTGGTGCATTCTGGGGGTCATGTGACTCAATAATAATGACTCAATACCCTAATAAGCGCAAAAAAAATTTTAATATATGCCACACAAATGTAGAATAAAATTAAAAGCATTTTTACACTATTTTCTCAGTTTGTGAGAGTCCCGAATAAAATTGTCTGCCATCTTGAAAATATTAGTGGAGTTTGTTACAATGCATTCTGGGCAGTTTTATTTTATTTATTTTTTTAATATTTCGAATTAGCTTTCATTTTTACATTTTTAGTGTTCATGTTAATTTTAGTAAAAATTTGTCATTTTGTTATGTGCTTTTGTCATTTTATTTGAATTATTATTATTTTAAATATTGCTATTTAGGTTTTAATTTATTTTTGTGTTAGTTTTAGTTTTTATTTATCTCCAGTTCATTTCCAATTTATTTCAGTTTATTGCCAAGACAACATTTCAAATTTTAGTTTAGTTTGTTTTTAAACTAATATTTATATTATATTTTATTTTATTTTATTTCGGCTTTGTCATTTAACAAATATTTTTAATAGTTTTAGTAACCCTGATTCTGCGATTAGATGCGCAGATGCTTTCCTGCATTTTTCCAACAACAAGGTACCATATAAGGTCAAAAAGAGTGTTTATCTTTAAAAAAAGCATCCAAAAACAAACCCTTTTATCTTTTTTTCCCCCTCTAGATCTGCTTCATAAAGGGGTGACGTCCATCACTAATCTAGAAGGATGGGTGGGACACCCTTTGGATCCCATCGGAACACTCTTCAGCACGCTGATGGAAACGGGTCGCGGGGATGAAGACAGTTCGCAGGGAGGGTTCCTAGACTTCTCAGGTACTGAGACATGAGATGCTGTAGCACATTACAATCTTTATGATTCATGTTATTTACAGAGTGTTTTTGCGAAGTCGCTGAAACTGTCAAGTCCTTTTTACACCCTGTTAAAGCGTCAGGCGTCTTAAGCATCCTCTGTCATATTTATAGTAAAAACTGTTAATGTAAACATTTATGCAGCATATTTTGTGCGTCATGTGCTCCATGCCTGTAAAATTTCCATTAAGGAACATCATTTTTGCTTTGTTATTGAAGAAACATCCATTTGCAATGGGAGTTTTCAGCATGTTTTTAGACCACCACAGAACTGTCTCTCGACTTAACATCACGTATGCTTCTGATTAAAAAGATATGGTATATATTAAGAGTAAAGCGTGAGTCTCTTTTATCTGAACCTAAAAGTCGTAACTTTATTCCTCCCTGCTGCATTTTTAATGAACTTTTAATTTTAATGTTTTCTGTTCCCATCTCTTATTCATGAGCTTTGATTGGAGAGATGACTGTATCACAATCAGAGAACATGGTGCTGCAATTATACGTTATTGTTGCCTTTGGGCTCATGCCCGTTCTGGTTGGCATCAGGAAGCGTAGGTGCGATTGCCCGTCTCAAGATGGATACCATTGAGCCATGAGCCTAGTGTGCATGCAAACTTATTCTTGATTAAGAATCCTATGGTCCAAAAGAGATTTTGATGGGGATAGGATTTTGCATGACACCCAATATCAGTGGACTATGTAGCAGCCGTAACTTGCCTGACGTATCCATCATAATTCCCCAGCTTCCTGTCTAGGGCTTCCTGCTAGGGAAGAGACTGTTAGACAAGGCTCTCCTTTAGGCTTTTCCATCTCTGTGGTTGGCTTTGAACTTTGAGTTTATTAGTGAAGGAGAAAGAAAGAGATTTGGTCGTGGGATTGCAGCATAAAAGAAGGTGTGAAGCCTCGAGCTTCCCTCTTTGCACTCATTTTTGATTAGGACATTAAATCCTCCCGGAGCCATCTGCACAGGTCCAAAGAGGCATCATTAAAACATTAAGATACTTCTCATTATTAGCCCCAAATGAGTCACCATTGGTATTAATGTGTAACCAAGAACAAGGAGCGCTGGATTCACTTTGCTTTTAAAATAACGACATGAACGATCAGAAATCAAGGGGTTTTTTTGATGTGTTTTTTTAACACACGGCCTGTTTGCTGTGTCTTTCAAGGTTTTAAGGGAGGGGTTTACTCAAAATTCCTTTTATGAAGCTTGTTTTAATCTTAGCATATCTTTAGGCTTTCATGCAAATTGCATCTTATTTTAGCCCCGTGTTTGCATAGCGGAATCTCAATTACAGAAACCTGAGGGAATGACTCACTACGGCCAATTAAAAACTTGGAATTGGTGCTGACGGATCGGTGACACCCAGCCAATCAGATGGGCAGATTTGGTCTTTAGGTTCAATTCCTCACCGCCAGCCAATCAAGTCCATTGCAGCCAATCAAAAGGATGGATTTGGTTCAAAGGGACCAACTCGACACCAAATTGGTTCCTCACAGCCAATAAAAAGACTGGATTTGGTGCTGAGGGATCAACCTCTCAGCTAGCAGAAAGTAACTGGTGAAAGGAACTCACGGCCAATCAAAACAATGGTAGAGGAGTCAATCCTCAGCACCATATCCAGCCTTTTAATTGGCTGAGCTTGAATGCTTGACCATAAAACACCCTTTTGATTGGCTGAAAGGCAATCGTCAGAACAAAATTTAGCCTTTTCAACCAATCAACAGGTGGTCCTTTTGGATAACCATTTAGTAAATCAGAAGATTGAATTTGGTGCTAGTCAAAAGGCTTGATTTAGTTCAGAGACTGACTCTTAAGCACCAAGTCCAGCCATTTGATTGAATGCAAATGATCAGTTCTCCTCACACCCTATAATAAGACTGGGTTTGGTCTTGAAGGATCAACTTCTCAGCCAACTATAAAGCTGGATTTGGTGCTAAGGATAAGTTTCTTAAAGCCAGTCGAAAGACTGGTTGAGGCATCAATCCTTAGGACCATATTCAGTCTTTTAATTGGCTGAGATGTTGATCCCTCTGCAGCAAATACAGCCTTTTGATTGGTTAAGGGGCCAATCCTCAGCACCAAAACCAGCCTTTCCAATCGACTCCCTTGCAGCCAATTAAAAGTTGGATTTGGTTTTGAGGGATCCACCTCTCGGCTAGTTAAAGGAACTGGTGAAAGGAACACATAGCCAATCAAAACAATGGTAGAGGAGTCAATCCTCAGCACCATATCCAGCCTTTTAATTGGCTGAGCTTGAATGCTTGACCATAAAACACCCTTTTGATTGGCTGAAAGGCAATCGTCAGAACAAAATTTAGCCTTTTCAACCAATCAACAGGTGGTCCTTTTGGATAACCATTTAGTAAATCAGAAGATTGAATTTGGTGCTAGTCAAAAGGCTTGATTTAGTTCAGAGACTGACTTCCAAGCACCAAATCCAGCCATTTGATTGAATGCAAAGAATCAGCTCTCCTCACACCCAATAATGGGTTTGGTCCTGAAGGATTGACTTCTCAGCCAATTATAAAGCTGGATTTGGTGCTAAGGATAAGTTTCTCAAAGCAAGTTTAAAGACTGGTTGAGGCGTCAATCCTTAGCACCATATTCAGCCTTTTAATTGGCTGAGATGTTGATCCCTCTGTTGTAAATATAGCATTTTGATTGGTTAACGGGCCAATCCTCAGCACAAAAACCAGCCTTTCCAATCGACTCCATTGCAGCCAATTAAAAAGCTGGATTTGGTGCTGAATTGGTTGAAAGGATTGCGAGGCTTACAGCTGCAAGTCGGAGTTGGCGGCCACGTAGCTGGAGATCAGTGAAGAGTGAAGAGCAGGGGCTCAGTCTGTCTGTCTTTCTCTCCTAGTTTCTAAATACAGCCTGGGCCTCGTCATATCCAACAGCATTTCACACCATCTCACAGATATGAATGTGATGCATGAACCATCCAATGCATTTGTGAGTCCAGGGTACAGAGTATTACCTCAGTCACTCAGGAGCCTAATTGAGCATGCTTTGCCTTATGCCCTATCTGGCTGAGCTGCTTCATTAGACCAGGCAGAGTTCCTCTCTGGTGCCTCATTATACGACAAGACCTGTCTAAGAACCAGTGCCTGGGAGGAAGGTCTCACTACAGTGGTTAACTCTGGAGGTGTCACCACCTCCCAGTTTCTTACACGCTTTCTGTTTCTCACCCTCTGCAGCCAGCACAATGAGCTCGAGCAAGCACAGCGAGCTGCACTTGTTTCCGTCCACGCGCCGATTCCTGGAGGAGGGTGAGTCATACCTGGCTCTAGCGGTGGAAACGGCCCTGATGGGACTGGGTCAGCAGAGAATTATGCCCGACGGACTGTACGCCCAAGAGAAGGTGTGCCGCAATGAGGAGCACCTGATCGCCAAACTGCAGGAAGTGGACCTGGACGATACCCTGGTCAAGATCTTCCGCAAGCAAGCTGTCTTCCTGTTAGAGGGTAAGTGTTGGCGCTTTCGCAGATTTACAGTGCAACTTGAGGGAACTGGGGCGATGCTGTTTGGCTTTTCGTCAACTAAAGCTGAAAGATATCAATAGCCTGAGGAAGTAATTTGGACAATTCTGGAATGGGTGTATTTGATTTCCTCATGCATCAGTTAAAAATCTAGCCAATAACTTGCTCAAAAAAATCTGCTCAAGTATGGCTCATGCCAGAGATGGAAACTCGAGTCTGCAACTTGGACTTGAGTTGCACTTAAGTCAACTGGACTTGGACTCATGAACAAGCAAAAACCTTGGAAACTTGACTTGGACTTGAAGACGGATTACCTTATCATTCCCGATTACCTTCTCTTTTAACTACCCTACATGATGGCACGAAAAAACACATTATACTACTCATTATTAATGCTAATATATGCATACAATATCCAGATTCACCAAGTTGATTTGCATCTGGATTGAACGAACACTTCCATATGCATTTTATGACCCTGTCCGACTCATTTCCACTGATCGGTTTGAGTCAGAGTGCATTACTATATTGCTTTTATAACAGTCGAGACACGCAGATGGAAATGTTGTTCGTTGTGTTGTTTACCGCTAGCACTCACTGGAAGACATTATTCAGCATTACTTGAGATCTACAGCAAACTACGGCAACTCAAAATTGCTCAAAATACACAGCACTTTTGTTCCTTGCAGTGGTAATTTGGAAAGTAATAGTAATGACTTTAGTATTTTGTGTGCTTTACTAGGTAATTTTAAAGTAGAAGTAATCTGTTTCGATATTTCAATACAATGTTAATTACAATAACAAATAGCTGAGAAAAATATTGCTAGAAATAGAACTCGAGACGTGACTCGAGATGTGACTTGGACCCTAAAGACTTGAGACTTGACAACATGTCTGGCACATGCTAGAAGACAAAAAAGGCATCAAAATCCTTCTCCTCGAGGGCTGCTCCAACACACCTGATTGGAAGATCCTAGCAATCCTAAAGACCTTTATTTGCTGGTTCAGTTGTATTAGTAAGGGGAACAAAACCCAGGAACGTGTGACCCTCCAAACTTAATCCAATAAGCATTCGAAAAAATACATTGAATTAAATATTTACTAAACATAAAGATGACATCAGAATGTTTCTAAGCAAAAATATCTGGGGATCACAACATCATGGAGATTTCCTCTGCAGTTGTTTCTAAGGCAAAACAAGGGTGTTCTTGGTGGTTGCTAGTCAGTTGCCAAGGTATTCTGTGGTTGCTTACTTTTCAAGGCCCTTGTAGCTTTAAGCAACTTGAGCAACTAACTCTTTACCACCCACAACAGCTTAGCAATGCCATTCAGAAACATTAGCAATGGATTAGCTGGGAAAGTTGTGAGGCTAACTTTAACATCACAGTGGTGTGTTTTGCAGGGGCAAGGACCATTCTTGTTTTCTTCAGAAAACTTAGTTTAACAAAGTTTCAGACTCCATTAAGTTACATTTCCCTCAGAGCGGTGTTCAGTATGCGTAGAAGTGTTTTGTGGTGGATGAGGCTGTTTGTTTCACTCTCGGCTGGTGTTGGGAGTAAAACGAAACGGTCTTTGCCTACAGAGCCGCCTCTGAACGCCACTGGGTTGTTTTGAAAGAATGAAGAGAACTGATAAACTGGCCCTGCTGTGTGGATTCCTCCACCCAGCATATGCCAAGAGCGTGACGGGGGCACAATAAACAGAAAGGCACGCATTCTATTGGCTACGGGGTTTGGGGGAGTTCTGGCCAAATGTGAAAATCCATCAAAACAACAAGAGTGTTCTCACACTGAGAGACATCCAGAGCACGCCACCCCTTCTAGCACACGCTGTAATAGAGTTAGCATGCTCAGCTGTTCTGTGTGTGTGATTTTAGTCAGTATCTTTAGCAAGATGTGACTGTAGCTCTGTTCCAAGTCTAGTGAGCTGCCTTGCTGTCTACTGGTGGCTACATAGGCAAATATTGAAGTTCACTTGAACAGTTCACTCATATTACTATGAATGGGAGAGTACGCAACATGCAATATAAGTCCGGCCTTTTAAATAAGCAGTTTACATTTCAATAGGGTTGCATGATATATTACCATATCGGTATCGACCGATATATGTTCATTTAACTTTTCTGATGATCTATCAAATGTTATTTAAATGTAAAAAAATTGCTGACCAAATTCACATTTAAATAACACATTTGACTAAAAATTAAATGAACATATAATCGGTTATACCGATACGTTGGCCGATATATTGCGCATCCCAACTGAAATGTAAAAAAAATTGCTGACCAAATTCACATTTCAGTTGAGATGCGCAATATACCGGCCAAGGTATCGGTATAACCGATTATATGTTCATTTAATTTTTAGTGATGATCTGTCAAATGTGTTATTTAAAAGTGAATTTGGTCAGCAATTGTTTTACATTTCAATAGGGATGCAGTATATCGGCCACCATATCGGTTTCGGCCGATATGTTCATTTAATTGTAGTTTTGATCTGTCAAATATGTTATTTAAATGTGAATTTGGTGAGCAATTTCTTTTTACATTTCAGTAGGGATGCAAGATATATTGGCCACCATTCATATATCGGCCGATATATGTTCATTTTCAATATGTTCATTTTTATGTTCATATCGTTATTGGCACGATAAGAGAATTTGGCCCGATATATTAAACCCGATAAATAATGGATTAATTCCTTCACCTGAGACACTGAGATGTGCACTGTGGTTTTGAATTGCTTGAAATATGATTGAAATCACTTTGAAAATGAGAATCTAGTTAAGTGCAACTTGTGCAGTGCAAGTCTGTCATATAAGCTACATAAAATTATAATGAGAACATTGTAATTGTGTGCTTGGGACGTGGCTTTTAATGGGGAGACTTTTGTTTTTGTAATCGGGCTTTCAAAAATTATATAAAGATTTGGATTTATATGCCAAAAATATCGGTTATCGGCTTTAAAATATAAATAATTATCGGTATCGGCCAAAATGTTCATATCAGTGCATCCCTACATTTCAGTATTCCCCAATTCATGTAGATAGGAGTTGATCTTGCCCAAAATAATGAATTAAAAGATTATACAATGTTGCTAAGCTTACAACTTGATGCTATAATAAGCATGAACATACATACTAGTCAAATTTAATTTTACCAATATTTTTGTGCTTTTTTTAAAAATATATATATATTTACTTAGTAATGAAATATATAGTCATCTTAAATGCATTTTTTGTTTCTCAAAGCTTGCCACAGCATAAACATGCACTGCAGAGAAGGCCATCCCAGAATGCATTGCGACAAGCTCAGTATAAAAATTAATCCTAATTAGTTGAGATAAAAGTTGTTTGTGTGTACTTAAATGTTTAATTATACTAATTTCACCCAATATATGTGTGTAATAACTATTTTTATGCCAACTGTTTGAGTCAAGTCTCATGCACTTCACATGAGAAGCGCTATTTGTGAGTCTCTGACTATATAGAGCATCACATTTGAGGTTTTAATTTGGTTAAGATGCTGCCTAGGTAGTTTGGGTCGGCGTCTGTTTGTATGTCCAGTGCCGTGTGTATTTGTGAAGTGGCTTGTGGTCGCTGTGCTCTCAGTCACAAATAATCTAATGACAGGGAAAGCTAAGCTCTCACATATGGCTTCTAAGCATTGCAGTTTATATTGTAGGCAAGTGTGAAAAAAGGCCTGCGCTCTTGAAAGTGGGCGTGTGGTTTTCATCGGGTTTGAGGATAAGGAGGGGGGAGGGTCTGAAAAACGATCTGTAAGCAGATTACCCACGATGCAGCACTCATGCCGGAAACGCCACAAGCCCATCTCGGCCTGCTTTATATGCGTTTCTCCTGGATAATGTTCTGGATAATGTTACTTGTCGCTTTTCAAAGAGGATGTTATTAGTGCGCGTTCTTGACCTACAACCGAACTATGTTGTTAGATACAAAACGGTGGCGATATGCATGGTGGTATTTGAAGTACAAAGCAGTTACCTGCTACATTCATAGTAGCGCCACAGGGCTTTGTGATTTTGATGTGTCATGCAGAAGGGTATCTTGGGTGGGTGTGTGTGTGTGTGTGCATCACTTGGCTGTGAGGTGAAACAGGAAACTCCTAAGGCGTTTCTTTCGCACTCTTACACCCTGTTTGTACAAACAAATCTGTGCATTTCTAACCTCATCTCACGCCTTCCGCATGTTAAATCTGAAATCGTTCGATAGCGTTATTGAAGTCATCAGTCGAACTTCTCCATATTCAATAAATAGCAAGATGCATGACACTTAGTAAAAAAGATGAAATATTTTGTTTACTTGCATGTCATGTGACCGCTAACCATCATCAGAGAACCATGAAAATGCGAATTTGTAAAATTGACACGTTAACTTAACCATTTAAAGCCTGACATATGAAATAATAGTCGGAAAATTCAATTTTTTTTTTAAATAATGGAACAGTTTATTGAACTTTTAGACAGTCTTAAATAAATAAAATATCATTTGATTCATCTGGATTTTGTGGGTCATATAGTCTGATATAGTGAGAATACGGAGGAAAAAAATGGCTGTTTTATTCAGAGGCCCAAACTGAGCGAAAATATGCAATTTGGTGCAGATGATATTTATATGGACAAAAAGTGATGAAGTTCTGATGCTTGTAATAAAAATTAATGAGATCTTTATAGTAGTATAGCAGATACTTGCATAAAATGTCGGGCTAATTGCTTCCAATTAATTGCATCCAAAATAAAAGTTAGTTTTACATAATATATGTGTCTGTACTTTTCATATTTTTATATATATATATTTTTTATATATACATATATATTTATTTATATATATATATATATATATATATATATATATATATATATATATTTATTTATATATATATATATATATATATATGTGTGTATATATATGTATATTATTTATATATATATATATTATGTATGTATGTGTGTGTATATATTTAATATATATATATATATATATATATTGTATATATGTGTGTAAATCTGTATATAATATTTATATATATATATATATATATATATAAAGTAAACACAAACTTTTATTAGAGATTAATCGTTAAACAGCCCTAATAAAATGCATATAAATATCAATATCTGCCAATAATGTCTTAGCAAGATTATATTTAAATGCTTAGTTTTAAGATCAGATCTCTGTAGTTTTAAAACATATAATGCAATACAATACAATGATGATTGAGAGATAAACCTTCCTCAAAATCCTGATGATATTTGATGCACATGATTTTGGTATGGACGATCATCTTGAAATATTACTGACAATATCAAAGTCATTCTGACGTTTACTTAATAAAAATCAGTAAATATTTCACAGCAAAAACACAAGAGCTGAAGGTGGACTTCATACAGTTACACTCTCTCTTTGTCAGGAAAGTTTTGATCATTTGGAGGCCTTAGAAATGTGTGCATCAAATATGATGAAAACAAATGGTTAGGTCAAAGGTGTTCAGCTGATTTAAATGTCTCACGCAGCGTGTGTTTCTCTTGCAGGTGGGCCCTACAGTGGTTTGGGAGAGCTCATCTACAGAGAGAGCGTTCCGATGCACACGTTTGCCAAGTATCTCTTCACATGCCTCCTACCTCACGATGCCGAACTGGCGTACAAAATTGCACTGAGAGCAATGCGGTGAGTTTCCACAGGCCACACGGGCGACACTCTGCTGCCAAAACCGTCACGTCCACCTACAGTAACGAACGCGCCCACGGCTGTGGTTTATTTTCCCCTTCCGTCTCTTGTTTTTATCGTCTTCACTCGCCCTGTAGAAGGCACAGTTACATCTCCACTGATTCTCAAATGTGTGTGTGCGTGTAGGGCGTGAGGTTATCTAGGGCACCGTTTAATCAAAAGGCGCCTTTTGCTTGGAAAACTGCTAAATAATTCATGCCCACTGAAAATGAGTTTTTGAGAAAGTGTGAATAATAAATATGTGTCGTTGAGTCTAATTTGGGCTGCAGAGGTAATGCAGAGCGCTGCTTTCACCCCACACACCCTCTCGACTCCGCGTGTGCGTTTATGGCCGTTTGTGTACTCGTACAAACCCTCTGTGTGTGTGTGCAACAATTTTACATTATCAGCTGGAGTTATTCATGCACCTTTGAATATTTAAATGAAGTCTTTGTCAGCATATACGCACACAACAGACGCATGAGAACCGAGGAAAACGAGTATCTGTGTAAATAGTTCGTCGTGTAAATTGACGTATTTGTTGTTGTTGTAACACAGAAATCAGTTCTGCTTGTTATGTAAATGTTCTTATATGAAATTTTCAACTGAATGCGACACTTTACATACGCGTGAAATTGGAATCGTGAAAAACAATTTGTGAAGGAGCAGCATGTGTTCAAGTTTCTATATGTACAAATGCAAATGAGAGGTAAAAGTAGCCAATCATCTGAGTGAATTTTGGTCACATGACCTAAAAAAAAATTGTTGATAAAAACCTGGCTACTGTGACCATTTATGCAATAATGATTTTTACAATTTAAGGCCCTTTTCGACTGAATGCCTCATCTTCTGCTTATTCATTACATTTTTCCTCATGCATGTCTCGTTTATGGCTTTAACATTGTCCGCTGCATAATATAGAGCTTTAAATTAAGATGAATAAAGTTTGGTACTACATTAGTAACACGAACTATCTATAATGCTCACAATAATACATCTTAAATATTATAATTAGAGGTACAATTAGCATCAAGTGACACATCAAAATTTATGTGATTATTAATGTTGCTGAAAACGCACTCATCGAGTTATTGTATCGAGTGGCTTTCATATTTTTCATCTGTAAAAAAAATTCAAAATTTTTATATATATGTGGAAGGCCAGAAGAAAATGCACTCAACACTTTTGTGCTGTTGTATTGATACATGCGTCACGTGTCCGAACGCGAAGTTGAAAAGGCAGACATGAACGAATAATGCTGAAATGTGACCCTGGTCCACAAAACCAGTCATAAGTGTCCACTTTTTTTAAAAAATCGAGATTTATACATCACCTGAAAGCTGAATAAATAAGCTTTCCATTGATGTGATATGATTTATGATACATATTTGGCCAAGATAAAACTATTTTAAAATCTGAGGTTGCAAAAATCACCTTGTTGTTCAAATGAAGCCCTTCGCAATGCATATCCACTCACAAAAAATATTTTTTGATATATTTACAGTAGAAAATTTACAAAGTATCTTGATGGAACATATTTACTTATGTAAAATGGTAATTTTGACCCATACAATGTATTGTTGGTTATTGCTACAAATATACCCGACTGGTTTTGTGCTCGAGGGTCACAAATGGTCTTTCTTAACACATGAATTCTGTGCTGTAATGTAATCTCATGAGTAATACAGCGCAGTGATTGGATTAAGTGGTTAATTTTATGAATAATGCAGAGAAGAGCTCAGAAACTGATGATGTAGACACGTACTCTCCAATCACCACTCTGACTGAATGCATATACCTCACTTTTCATGGCTTTTTAAATGTAAACTTTTCCCTTAAAGTCCCCCTTTACTTAATAATTATCCCTTAAAACTCATCTTTGATCACCAAAATGACATTTAAACTTTTTTTTTCCAGTGACAAAAATTCCTCATGCCTTAAAATAGCTTGAATGTAATTCTACACGCTTGTCTCATTTATTATACGCGGATCTATGAATATGTTAATTAGCCCCGCCTCCACTCACTCAGCTCTGCTCGCTCAACTTACTGATGTAAAAGTAATATACTGCAATAATATAAAAAATATACTGCAATAACCTCTCGAGACTCCCTGCTGTTAATGATATGCTAAAACTCGCCGGTATGCTGACGCGATTGGTTACATTTTGTGACATCACAAACACCAGCGATTTCAAACCGACTGCAGTTTTAAAGAGAAAATACTCAACAATGGTGTCGACCGATGAATTTGCACATGGTTTGTCTTTAAACAACATTAAAAACTTGATTTTCACCACAGGAGGACTTTAATAACGCTATTCTCGTTTCCATTGATGTGCATCGGGTGCAAAAATAAAAAAGTTTCATGGTTTAAACTGTGTCCTAACCAGGCGTTGATTAATTCTTCTATGCACACTTGAAGCAAAAACGCTGCGCAACACAATCACAGCCAATCCAACATATTTGATGTTTAATATGCAGCTAAGCTCAGTGGACTCGTGAGATTTGAGTTTGCTTTGATCGTATGTTGCTTTACGGCTGGTTCTGGCAAGGTTTCCAACTTCAGGCTGGTCCAACAGATTTACATCGACATCTTGTCGCAGATTATGTTTTCTTAATTTTACCTACACACAAACAAAAAAAAAAAACCCTGTTACCAGATCTGTCTGGTGTTGTATTATATTTTGATTGGATTGCGGGGGATTTTCAGAATAAAGTCAATGGTATCAAACAAAGATCCACCTAAATTTAGCCAGCGCAGGAGCTCCGGGCTCAGTATTGACTTCCTCTATAAAAAGACCGTGGCCTCCAAAATAACTGCTCTCCATGGCATTGGCTCAGACGAGGGCTGATCTCCCCATAATACAATTCCCTTTGTAGATGGCTCGGTAATTAGCTCCATGCCACGACATGATGCTTTGACATATTTGCGCCGCACTGGAGGTGAAGGACGAGATCCTGCTCTGACATGAAGATGCGTGATCGGATAGATGAGTGTAAGTAGCATATGATTGGAAAGAGTCAAACTAATGGGCCATTTATAAGGTCATATTCGACATCAGTCATAACGATGTCCATTTTGTAAAATTTTGCTCGTATTTAGAGTGTGTGGAGAGATCTCTGAAGTTCATGTCATGCCTGAAACGGAGTCGAATCCAGCTGGATGCTGCTGTTGGACTCGATGGAGTGTTTCAAACAAACAGGATGGCCAGTAATAGTGTGTGTGTGTGTGTGTAAAGGCCGCAGGCCGCCTCCAGGCTCATGTTAGCTGGCTAAAACAATACAGCAAAAGCTCGGTTTTAGAGCGACACACTGTTCTTTCCCAGAGGAACTTCTGCTGAGCTTCTAGAGCTGCTGAAACCTTCTTTAAATCATAATTTACATATATAAATCAGTCCTTCCTGGTCAGTTAATGGCAACCAAATTAATAGTAATATTGTGAAATATTATTATAATTTCAAATAATGGTTTTCTATTTTAAAAAATATAATTTATTTCTGTGATCAAAGCTAAATTTTCAGCATCATTACTCCAGTCTTCAGTGGCACATGATCCTTCAGAAATCATTCTGATATGATGATTTATTATCAACAGCTGTTAGGCTTAATATTGTTTTATAACCTGTGATATTTTTTTCAGGATTCATTGATGAATAAAAAATTTAAAACAGCATTTATTCAAAACAGAAGTATTTTTTTTAGCAATATAAGTCTGTAATGTCACTTTTTATCAATTTAACGCATCCTTGCCAAATAAAAGTATTTCTATTTTTTTTTACTTTTTATTTACAAAATAATTCTGAATAAAAAAAACACGTTAGAAAAAAAATATTAAGCAGCATAAATGTTTCAAATATTGATAATAAATCATCATATCAGAATGATTTCTGAAGGATCATGTGACACCGAAGACTGGAGTAATGATGCTGAAAATTCAGTTTTGATCACTGGATATAAATTATATTCTAAAGTATATTAAAATAGAAAACCATTATCTTAAATTATAATAATATTTCACAATATTACTTTTTTTTTCTGTATTTTTGATCAAATAAATGAAGCCTCAGTGAGCAAAAACAAAAAATAGTGATGTGTCCAAACTTTTCACAGGTGTGTGTATGTATGTGTATGTATGTGTGTATATATATATATATGTATATATATATATATGTATATATATATATATATATGTATATATATATATATATATATGTGTATGTATGTATGTATGTATGTATGTGTGTGTGTGTGTATATATAAAATTGTAATTTGTATAAATTGTTCACATTCAGTGTCATGATCTCAGTATCATGTAAATTATAGCATATTTTCAATTCAAAACAGGGAAATTTGGGAAATTCAGTTTTGCCATTTTTTTGTATAAGTGTTTCATTTAAAGCAGAGGTCACCAACCAATTTGCCTTTAGTTATACATTATTAATAATACTCATCTATGTGAAGACACTAATCACGTAAATGATTTCTCACAATAATTAGCAACAATGACAATAAGGAGGGAAGCAGATATCAATATTCAGCACTTTAATTTCAGTAATTGTTACATTTTTGGATGATGACTTACATCACCACATTTCATAGGAAAAATGTCCCATTTTCACTAGCCACTGACAAACCCTTTTAACAAATCATGACCTATGTCGTTTCAAAAAGTTATCAATTATGTAAAGTTAGAACAATCAACTTACATATTTTTAAATAAATTTTAAATAAATTAATTGTTGTGAAAGGGATGTTTTCTTCCTTTTTTCTGGCATGTTTTTGGGGCAAGAAACTATATTCAGCTACCATCTTCGTTGCACGCGCCCGCTAACTTACTCTCCACAAGCACTGGTTTTGTCTCTCACAAAATACTTTTGAACTAAAGTAGATCAGAGTTCACCTAAACTTATCTAAACTCATGTATTATGAACATATTTTTAAGATATTGTCATTTTTAAATATATATAAATGCAAGTGTTATTTAAAAAAAGAATAGCAACAGAATAAAATTTAATTTCAGACGCAGACGCGGGCAACTCATGTGGTCCTTGGGGGCGACCTGGTGCCCACGGGCACCGTGTTGGTGACCCCTGATTTAAAGTGATTCACAAACATTTGAATGAATCTGTTCCTGAGAGTTGCAGATCCTTCTGTGTATTATTCAATGAGTGTCCCTTCTGTGATTTATAGTTTTCTAAATCTTTATATGGATAAAATCCCGCCTTATAAACAAATGAGTTGGACCAGCCTGAAAAATACAGTTTTCCAGAGTCATTTGAGCTGAATTTGAATTTGGAGATTTTGGTCTGACTGTACTCCTGTTTCTGAAACTGAGATTGATGTTCATCTGAATGTGTGTTTCATCCGTAGGTTACCAGTGTTGGAATCCACGGCTCCTTCGGGCGACATGTCCCGGCCTCACCATATAGTATCAGTCGTCCCCAATCGTTACCCGCGATGGTTCACCCTCAGCCACATCGAGTCCCAGCAGTGCGAGCTGGCCTCCACCATGCTCACTGCAGCCAAAGGTTAGAGCGCCGCGTTCGCCAGCGCGTCCATCACTTGAGCGCAGGCTGTAATTACTGTGACAACAGCGCTGTTTGCTTAATGGCAGGCCTGCGAACCGCATTTCCGCTAGCAGACTGCAAAACAACGAGTCCCGACCGTAAAATCAAATCTGCAATCGTCTCCTCGGTTTGGAGAAACAACACGCTTGGAAAAGTCACTGCACTATTTTTATGGTCTAATCGCAGCGCAGAGAAGCTGAAATCTGAGAAAATCAGCATACTGGTGATGAATGGAAATGTTTGAAGTGTTTGAAGGGCTTCTCTGAGTCTTGCATCATGTGGGGCATCTAGTGCTGACTCACGGCTCGTGTGTGAGAGTGTGTGTGTGTGTGTGTGTGTGTGAGAATGAGAGTGTGTGAGAGAGTGTGTGTGTGTGTGTGTGTGTGTGTGAGAGTGTGTGAGTGAGAGCGAGTAGGAGTTCATGGATGTGTGTGTGAGAGTGTGTGTGAGAGCGTTTGTGAGTGTGTGAGAGTGAGTGTGTGAGAGTGTGTGTGTGAGTGAGAGCGAGTAGGAGTTCATGGATGTGTGTGTGTGAGAGCGTTTGTGAGTGTGTGAGAGTGTGTGTGTGAGTGAGAGCGAGTAGGAGTTCATGGATGTGTGTGTGAGAGTGTGTGTGTGTGAGAGCGTTTGTGAGTGTGTGAGTGAGTGTGTGAGAGAGTGTGTGAGTGAGAGCGAGTAGGAGTTCATGGATGTGTGTGTGAGAGTGTGTGTGTGTGTGAGAGCGTTTGTGAGTGTGTGAGAGTGAGTGTGTGAGTGAGAGCGAGTAGGAGTTCATGGATGTGTGTGTGAGAGTGTGTGTGTGAGAGCGTTTGTGAGTGAGTGTGAGAGTGTGAGAGTGAGTGTGTGTGTGTGTGTGTGTGTGAGAGAGAGAGTGTGTGTGTGAGTGAGAGCGAGTAGGAGTTCATGGATGTGTGTATGAGAGTGTGTGTGTGTGTGTGAGAGCGTTTGTGAGTGTGTGAGAGAGTGTGTGAGTGAGAGCGAGTAGGAGTTCATGGATGTGTGTGTGAGAGTGTGAGAGTGAGTGTGTGTGTGTGTGAGAGAGAGTGTGTGTGTGAGTGAGAGCGAGTAGGAGTTCATGGATGTGTGTGTGTGAGTGTGTGTGTGTGAGAGCGTTTGTGAGTGTGTGAGAGAGTGTGTGAGTGAGAGCGAGTAGGAATTCATGGATGTGTGTGTGAGAGTGTGAGTGAGAGTGAGTGTGTGAGAGTGTGTGTGTGTGTGTGTGTGAGTGAGAGCGAGTAGGAATTCATGGATGTGTGTGTGTGTGTGTGTGTGTGTGAAAGTGAGTGTGTTTGTGAGTGAGTGTGAGAGTGAGTAGGAGTTCATGGATGTGTGTGTGTGTGTGTGTGTGCATGTGAGTGAGTCCATGCATGTGTGTTAGTGTGTGTGTGCGTTTTTGTGATTTATGAGGACATAAATGTGTATAATAACATGGGTATGACACTGGTATTACAAATTAAACATTAAATGTGAGGATATTTCATGCGTCTTCATATCTCAAATAGCTTTAAAAACATACTAAACAATGTTTTATTAAAAATGTAAAAATGCAGAACATTTTCTGTGATGGGTAGGTTTAGGTGCAGGGGTAGTGTAGGGGGACAGAATGTACAGTTTGTACAGTATAAAAATCATTACGCCGATGGAATGTCCTCACTGATAGCAAATCAAACCTGTGTGTGTGTGTGTGTGTGTGTGTGTGTGCGTGCGCGCGCGCTGTAGACGGGGTTTCTGAGCGCCTGATGTTTCTCCAAGGTCACTGGTGACTGTTTGCAGTGTTTACAGAAATGGCCAGTCACGTCAAATCGCCATCACTCGTGTGAATCCATTTATATCCTATTAAATATTTATGAAATATTACACATTCTCTGTCCTCCCTTGTATTTTCACTAGGGAGGGGCACGAGTACCTGAGCAGTCGAAGTCGAATCGAAGAATGTGTTAATATTCATTTCATGAACTTGATTAATATTAATTAAATTGTTTATATATTTACAGCCATGTTTATTAATCAATGCATTAATATTAATTGAATCTATGTATTACATACATGCGTGTCAGCAATTCACAAATATGGAGCTTCATTTTTAAGTTTATATTAAGCTTGCAAAAGTTTTTATCATTTTTTAATTTTCAATGTAAAATACACTACATACTTTGTATACTTCCATTTGTTGTATATCATAGTTGTAATGGCATTCACTCAGATGTTTGTGTTGTTTGCAGGTGACGCTCGAAGGTTAGAGACAGTATTAGAGTCCATACAGAAGAACATTCACTCCTCCTCTCACATCTTCAAACTGGCGCAGGATGCCTTTAAGATAGCGACCCTCATGGACAGTCTGCCGGACATCACTCTGCTGAAGGTCTCCCTGGAGCTGGGTCTTCAGGTATCCACGCTTCGTCCATCAGCACACGCTTATATCCGTTTGCGCTCATTTTCTTTACATGTTTTCTTTTTTTGTCCTCATAACTCACAGGTAATGCGTATGACGCTTTCGACGCTGAACTGGCGGCGGCGAGAGATGGTACGATGGCTAGTCACATGTGCCACAGAAGTTGGTAAGTTTGAGCCTTCAGCGTTACCTGATCTTGGCTAGATACAAAAAAACATTATATAGTTTACAGTGATTTTACCATGGTATGATAGCGAAACAATATAAAATAACTCATGGCTGTGTTATCAATTGAGGCTATTTTAAATGCATTAAAAATATAGTAAAATAAGTGTGTAAGTTTGAGCCTTCAGCTTTCAGTGTTACCAGATTTTGGCTAGCTACATAAAAGCAATTATCCAGTCAGGGCTGTGCGTTACGGTAATTTTACAACACGAGTAAAATAATCATAACACACAGCCATGAGTGCTTTTAAATAATTGCAGCAATGGAATAAAATTTGCTTTATTAATAGTAAAATAAAATAATAGTATTTCAATTAAACAATAAAATTATTATTGTTGTTATTATAAAGAATAAGATTTTATATTGTTTTATCCACGTGCATGTATACATTATTTATTTATTTATTTATATATATATATATATACATGCATGTACGCATTTAATAAAAAAAATAATAATATTTACAATTCCTTCCATCACATAACATTGAGTTAAAAAAAAAAAAAGATTTTAATTATGAATTGATTGTTGATGATTATTACTATTTTATGAAATGTTATAAAGACTTTTTTTCATATTCGTATTGGACTCACTCTGTCAGTGCATATGTATTAAGGAAGTAATTAGTGACAGTTGTGTTTTTAAGGACATTGAATGACATTCCGTGTGTGTCTGCGCAGGGGTCTACGCACTGGACAGCATCATGCAGAGCTGGTTCACCCTCTTCACGCCCACCGAGGCCACGAGCATCGTGGCGACCACGGTCATGTCCAACAGCACCATCGTACGGCTGCATCTGGACTGCCATCAGCAGGAGAACCTGGCAAGCAGCGCGCGGACGTTAGCCCTGCAGTGCGCCATGAAGGACCCTCAGAACTGCGCGCTGTCGGCCCTCACGCTCTGCGAGAAGGACCACATCGCCTTCGAGACGGCCTACCAGATCGTGCTGGACGCGGCCACCACGGGCATGAGCTACACGCAGCTGTTCACCATCGCGCGCTACATGGAGCACCGCGGCTACCCCATGCGCGCGTACAAACTGGCCACGCTCGCGATGGCCCACTTGAACCTGAGCTACAACCAGGACACACATCCCGCCATCAACGACGTGCTGTGGGCGTGCGCGCTCAGCCACTCGCTGGGCAAAAACGAGCTGGCCGCCATCATCCCCCTGGTGGTGAAGAGCGTCAAGTGCGCCACCGTGCTGTCGGACATATTGCGGCGTTGCACGCTGACCACGCCCGGCATGGTGGCGCTGCACAGTCGCAGGAACTCTGGGAAGTTGATGTCGTTAGACAAAGCCCCGCTAAGACAGCTCTTGGACGCCACGATCGGGGCTTACATCAACACAACGCACTCGCGGCTCACGCACATCAGCCCGCGGCACTACAGCGAGTTCATAGAGTTCCTCAGCAAAGCCAGAGAGACTTTCCTCATGGCGCACGACGGACACATCCAGTTCACGCAGTTCATAGACAACCTGAAACAGATATACAAAGGCAAAAAGAAACTCATGATGCTCGTGCGAGAGCGCTTTGGCTAGCTTCGGCTAGAAAAAAAAAGAGACATTACGAACCACACCGGTATTATGTGTATAGACTTAACGTTTGCGCAAAAAAAAAACGGAAAAAAAAGTGGAACGTTGTCATGTTGTGGAAGTTTGTGTGTTTCCCCTTTATTTGTGTGAAAGCGTGTGAGAGTATGTCACCACGTTTCGGTTTACACTGAGTATATGTTGTCCAGTGGCGAAAGTCCACACAGCACTCCAGATCTCTCTCTCTCTCTCTCTCTCTCTCTCTGTTTAACATTCACAGCCTCAAAGTGAAGAAGAAAAATGGCTTTAAACCAAACAACACCTCCATCCTAAGTGACAAGTACCTCGTACGGCTTCAGCTTTACTCCTTCCTGAACCAGTCACACGTTACCAGTGTACTAAAGAAGTGTTAGAAACGAGAAAACAGAAACACGTCTCCATTTTTGTTGTTTAAATTCCTTTTCAGGCTAATTGCGTGGCTTTGCAGTGCTGTTTCGTCCAAAAGCATGTCACACACACACACACACACACGCTTCTCAACCCCATTGTGCTTGCGCTTGTGGAAACTTAGCGACTGTCGACATACATCTCAGGGATTCTCTTTGAAAAAAAGGAAAAAAGAAGAAAAAAAAAACGGTCATGAAAGAATGAGAGCATTTTATTGTACTGTATATATGATAGTATATGTCTGAATATTGAAAAAATGTATACGTTAACTAATTTATAAAAAGAATATTCTATGTAATGCAAAATACTTGAAGCTGCAGTACCTTGGTCTGAAATAAAACATATCAGAGGGACTAAACGCGAGCCTCGGGCTGTGTTCGGAACGGAAGGCTAGCGCGCTGCATACCGTGCGAAACGGAAACGGTAGGCATTATTCACCTGACGTTGCATGTTTAATTCAGTTCGTCTTGATTGCTTTTCACACTTAATCTGCATTGCACAGTATGCATACTACACACTGCAGCCGCGGGAACAGTGCGCTAGCGTTCTATTCCGAACACGGCCGTGCTGTCGGGGCTGGAATCGGGCAGTGAACCTGTGCGGCGTTGGCGTAGACCCGAGCGCACAGGGCACCGGTGGTTTGGACGGACACCCAGTGAACCGGAGCAGCAAGCCTTAGCATTAAGAATTGGGAATGCAAGAATCGCAGGCCCACGTGCCTCAAAAAAACGCCTAGAAATGTAGATCCAACAGTATCGATGTTAACGCAAACATGCCGAGCGATTGGCCTGACGCTCTTGTTTCTTTCCACAATAATCGAGTCACGACGAAACTCCATTTTTATGCACAATAACATGTACATGCCTATCTGCTGACATCTTAACTTTGTGCAAGACAGAAAGTTGCTGTGTAGGTCTGACTGTTCAAACGTTTTGTTTTTTGTTTCTTTGGTTTTGTCGTTCCTATAGGATTCCTCAATGAAACGAAAACAGCCTTCTTTCTTGCCTTGTCTTAACGCTTTAAAATAACCAAACTGGAGTTCTAACTACCAAACTTGTTCGTTAAAAATGAAAGCCAACCGACTTTGGTTACAACTTTACTGTCTTTAATTTTAGCTGAATGGTATTCTGTGCTTTAAAAAGCAGGTTTCCTATGTTTTTGGTGCAAAAACGTTGTCGAGTGTCCCCTTCCTTAGAGGTATGTCTGTAGCTCTTTTTCTTTTCTTTTTTTTCTTTTTTTTTTGTTTGTTTAGAAGCAGAAATATCATTTTTTTTCTCTCCATTTTATTTATTATACAAGGTAAACGATTGTACTTCTTCACCCGTGTCAACATTCTCATGAAGTTGAATTTAAGATTTGATACACCGATATCAATTTATTTATGTAACTAAATCACTGTTTTATAAACTTGTTAATGATTCAACATTTTTGTTTTAATTAAAATTAGTTTTTTGAGAGGAAGCAAATCATTGAGTCGTTTGTGTGCATGACATTCGTACACTTTACATCACTGATTTTCATCTGTTTGGTGAAAAAAATGCATGCAAGATGATGCAGGTGTCTAGAGAAATGTAATAATATATATATAAAATCAATATAAAAATATCAAATAAATAAAATGGACAATACACAATGTATACAAGTAGTGACTAAAACAATGTATTTTATATTTATCAAATATATTATAGCCTATTATATTAAATTACAATATAAAATGTATTTATTACTCGTACACTATCATGTATGCATTTTTTTCCCCATCAAACTCGATATGCATTTTGAATAGGGCTTGTTTCCACCATGAAATAACAATAAAGGTAGTTGTGACTTTTTTTCTCATAATTACAAGATATAAACACAATTAGGAGATATAAAAATCAGAGTTGCGAGAAAAAAAGTCAAAATTGCATGACATAAACGTGCAATTCACTTTTCTCACAATTCTGACTTTTTTTGTCAGAAATGCTATAAACTTATGATTTCGAGTTATAAAGTCAGAGTTGTTTTTATTATAAACTTGTAATTGCGACAAAAAAAGTCAATTACCTTTTTTATTTATTTTTTTATTTAGTGGCGGAAACGAGCTTCCATAATTCTGGGATTGCCTTGTCCATGAAGAATATTTGCATTGAGTTTTTCAAACAAGAGTCTGAGAAGGCCAAAAATAATCGTGCTGACTGCATTTTTGTACATCCTTCACATTGGGAATCTGTCTAATACTTAATAGGGTGGCAGATCACTAGATTTGGAACAGATGGTTGGTATAAAAATAAACTTATTTTTATTATGCTGTCATTATAGTTTATTCGTAAATCCCCCCTTTGTCTTGAGCATCTGTGCTTATGTGTTAGACTAGTTTTAGGATTTACAGTTTGGTCATTTCCAGATGCCAGCTCTACAAAGACATGTCCCTCTTGTCTAAACTAAACAGGAAGTGGACAAACAGGCTGCAGTGGGAGATTATGACACTTGAGTTGCTCCTTCACACTTGTAGCGGAACGATAAGGTTGACCACCATAACACAAAAACAGATCCTCTCATACTCGCGATTGCATTCAGTGGAGAACTTCCAGGAACTAGCAGCCAAGAGCTTCATCCATTGAGATGTCAAGACCGGGGAGGGCCGAACGACGATAAATACTGCAGGAGGAACTCATTCTCACACTGATAAGGTGGGCAACTTCACACTGTGTAAATTTTATTCGTCACGTTTTGCAAAATTTACGATATGCAGAAACCTTAAAGGTCTAAATTTTGGCCACCAAACTCAAAGCGTTAAAGTCCGGTCGCATTTACTGTTGTTTGGCGTATTATCCATAGGATTGGGGATTTTACATGATGGGTTACAATGTCCCAATGCAGATTTGGCAGGTTCAATTGGTTACACAAAGTCCTCATTTTATGATCATCTCATCACTATTTTATACTTTATCCAATGGTATATAATTAACAAATAAATTATTAATATCGAGTGATGTACATTTTAGTATGCACTCAAATAGTTCAACGAAAATAGTTCAAATAGAGTCAAAACCTCTGTGATGAACAAAGTTTAGTTCTTGAATGATTCAACATTTTGGAACAAATGGGGTGAGTCAATGATTCAATGACTTGCACACCATGTCCTAACCAGACGCGACGCGATAAGATTCCAGCGAGAAGCAATTTGTCCGTCCACACCAGACGCGACAAGTTCCTACCAGCTTTCGCAACGAAATGGATGAGTACATAATAAAATTCATGAATATTACAACATTTTAACATTATTAAAAATATGTGCTGAGTTACTGAAGCAATCTTTGTCATAGAATACACTTGTCAATTGACAGCTTGAACGTTCTTGTTTCCTTTTATTTATTTTGAAAATCTGAGGTGAATTGTCTATTGTAGCTTTCAGTACAGCTATAAAAGAGACAATGATATTCAAACTCGCATAAACAGTACCTGAGATTATCATTATCATAGTTTGTGGTGTTGTTTCCAGCCGCGACGTAGCAGGAAAATAGAAACCGTTTCTTAAATAGAATCATTGCGTGTCCCCATCGCAACTAGTTAGGACAAAAACTCTGATTAACATGGAAAAGAAACTTTATCGCGAGTCTGGTTATTCATAAAGACAGTGGCTGCGTCTGAAATTGCATACTCTCTTGAGTAGGTACCTATTTTGAATAAGTAATTACTTCACAACTGCTAAAAAAGTTCTATATAGTATGAGTGTGTAGTATGAATGACTTACTACATCTGGCATGTTGTCATTATCATGTGACCTACCAGTGTTAGTTGTGTCGCTTCACGGCCATTCACAAATCCTCTCCTGTGGCCTCATGGGATTGTAAAGTGTCCATCATATGCACACTTCAAATCTCAGTGGAAGTAGCAGGTACTATTTTTATTTTTATTTTTAACTACTTTTGTCACATACTGTTTTTCACCTACTATATAGTAGGGAAGTGTGCTTCATTCCTGAATGAATAAATTAACGAATCTGTTAAATGAATGAATCACTCAATGACTCATTCATTAAGAATTTTTGCTATCTACTGGCAGTTTTAGTTTCATAATGAAACTTAGTATACTTTAATGGTTTAAATATAAAATATATTGAATATACAAATATGAAATTAATCTAATAACATTTTTTATGCAATGGTATCTCTCAGTTGCATTAAACAGTCTGTGCAAATACATCTAGATGATTATGATTTCACTTTTGTAACTTTAGTTAGTGTGTAATGTTGCTTTTTTGAGCAGAAACATCTGAAAAGTTACAATACTCAAAGTTCAATGGAAAGAGCGATATTTTCTTTTACAGAAATTGCTACAAACGGCTGGTAGGGAATACAATGAGCTTCTTCCTGGGTTTGTGACATCACAAACCCTAAAATTTACATAAACCCCACCCCCGGGAACACACAACAAAGGGGGCGGGGCCATGTTGGACTGCTTTAGAGAAGAGGAAGAGTTGTTGTAGTAGAGTGTTGTTGATGCTGTCATTTTACGCCACAAACGAGGGTCAATTCAGGGAAAAAAGATGAACATGACGACACATGCTAGTGATGAGTTGATCAACTCCACAGCAACTACATCAATTTATTCACTAACTGTTCAGAAACGTCTAAAAGTTGAAACTTCTTCCTGAGTCTCTCCATCAGTGTCAATCCTCATTTTGTCTGCGTGAGATTCTCCAGCTTTGTTGTTGTTGAGCTGTTAAAGCTCCGCCCTCTTCTGGAAAGGGGGTGGGAGCAGCAGCTCATTTGCTTTTAAAGGGACACACACAAACGGCTTAAATGAATCCTGCCAAGTGTTCTCCTTTTTGGTGATATAGAAATGACCATCCTAGTTAAGTTACCATGTTTAATGAAAGCACCCCAGTTTGTGCTGTAGTTATCTAGTATTTTACCCTGGGGAAAAAAAGCCCCTTTTAGCTGGTAAAGCGCCAGAAGCGATAAGATAACTGAACAATTAATGTTTTAGAATAATGCATATGGATTCTTTTCTTGCTTTAGGCTGCAAAAACGGCAGAGTTTTGCAGTTTTTCCACCTCTCTTCATCAGCGGAACGGACAGATGGGACGAAGACCCGTGCTGACCAACGCTTTTCACTCTCATTTTGTTTCTGAGAGCACAGATGCACAGTCGATCCAAGATGGAGCACTTTGCCCAGACCATCAGCCCCTCAGTACATTTGGAAGAACAAACTGTAATAGCCTCAGCCATAATTCCCATGAAGCATTTTCAGGCCTGTGAGGAGATCTGTTCCTGCCAAAGCGGTGCGGAACAGGAGGCCGGGGGTTCGGGGGGGAGATATTCAAGTGCTTGAGAGAAGACAGTGACAAATTCAGACTTTTCTGTGACTTCAGGCCTGGCACAAAACACCATTGACCACAGACACAGGACGAGGCCCTTAAAGAGGCCATATTATGCCCTTTTACAAAGTCTTGATGCAGTTTTTGGGCGCTACTAGAAAAGGAATGTTCATTATTTTTCTCATATTCTCCATTGTTGCAGCTCCTCTCTTCCCAGTCTGTCAGTAACGCTATGGGGTGTGTTTCCCGAAAGCATCGTCGTTAGTCAACTATGGTCATAAGTTGTCATATGCGACCATATTTTGCTTTTGGAAATGCACACCTGTTTAGTTCCTGTCTCTATGAAGCCCCTCCTTCTGAAAAGCACAATGTGCTCTGATTGGTCGGCTGGAGCAGTGTGTTGTGATTGGTGTTTGGGAAATGTCCCGCCCCTTACCATAACAGCCAATTTCAACACACTACTAACTAACTCAACCAGGCCCCGCCCCTTTATTCTGCGTATGAATTATTTAAATATATTAGGAATATTATGAATCTTGAAAACTCTATGGAGGCGTTTCAAGGAGTTCAGAAACTGATGTAGAGAAGAACTCCCGCTGGAGGGACAACTACATAAATTTATCCTGAGTCTCTCCATCAGTGTCGACTCCAGTTTGAACAACGTAAGGATGAACACCGTTACTGACAATCCTCATTTTGTCTGCGTGAGATTCTCCAGCTTTGTTGTTGTTGAGCTGTTAAAGCTCCGCCCTCTTCTGGAGCAGCAGCTCATTTGCATTTAAAGGGCCACACACAAAAACTGCGTGTTTTTGCTCACACCCAAATAGAGGCAAATTTGACAAGTGATAATAAATGATCTGTGGGGGATTTTGAACTGAAACGTCACTGGAGACACCAGAGACTGATATTACATCTTGTGAGAGAGGCATTATTGGACCCCTTTAAGTTTTTATTCAGATTGTAAAATGTGCAAAAATAAGTCCTTATACTACTTGATCAAATAACGAGTATCACGTCTGGTTTATTTATCAAACTGAGAGCATTGTATTGTGGGATTTGGCTCTCACGTAGAGAGTGATCTGGTTGTATATTACATATTTTAGCACATGTCAAAGGTCATCCCATGCATGCAGAAGATAACACGAGTAGTATGCCTTTTTTTAAAAATGCATGCAGCTGTAAATATTTAAGTGGGTTTATTTTGAGCCATTCATTGCTCATGAGCCATTTGTGAAATTTCCTTTTCTCCAACTCCTCGACCAGTGCTCTGAATGGCTGGATAAAGAGATACGGTATCTATTGTAACGGCAGCAGAGCGCTGTACACTTCCTCCTCGGGAGGAAGCGCTGGTTGTAAATGTCGTCTGTTGACATGTGTTGCTAACACAGATGTTTAGTGCTGGGCAGTGGTCAACTTTGATCCTTTATCACAAGACAACCAGACCCAAACACCCTACAATTACTGCAGAGCCAACCGGGCCAGACAGAACCACTCACAGCCTCAACAGGAAGCACAATCGCTGAAACAATGAACGACTACGGCCAGGAACACCTCCTGCTCCTCACAGACACACATCCACAGAAAACTCCCCAGAATTATTCCAGGGTCACATGGTACATCATGTTCCCATCACGTATGACTGGATAAAATATTAAACTTACTTTTATTTCAGTATCACGGAATTTTCAGTCACTAAGTGATTTGAGATTTTATAACAATTAAGA
Source organism: Zacco platypus (assembly GCA_038088235.1). Lineage (NCBI taxonomy): Eukaryota > Metazoa > Chordata > Actinopteri > Cypriniformes > Xenocyprididae > Zacco > Zacco platypus. The sequence goes on from CM076086.1 coordinate 19,899,156, forward strand.
AATATTCCAGTTTCATCTTTTCCCTTATAAACGAAAAATTTCAAATAAATTGGAAATATTGCTTTAATTGATAATCAGTTTTTTTTTCTGACATGCTATTAAGTGTTTTGCAAATCCTATTAAAAACAAAAGCCACTCTCTCAATGACGCCATCATCCAGGAAGTGACCTCATTTTGGAGGGAAAACAACAGTACTAGTGAGTGTAAGCAATGGATTTGACTGTTTACTGTGGCATTTTGTGGTGTTAGTTGGTTTATGTCCCTCCTTTTTAGCTCTTTATTTGCATATTTTTCTAATGTAATTTTTTGTAAACAATCAAGTTCTGATGAATAAACTTTAAGTGTCTGAGTTTGACTAGAGCATATTGCTGAAATTGTGCAAAACGCCTTTATAGAAATGATTTCGTAGATTACAAGCATACTTATATTCTAAAAGGCACACACTCTAAAAAATTTTGGGTTAAAAATGACCCATCGTGGGTTGAAAATGGACAAACCCAGTGGTTGAGTTAAATGTTTGACCCAACATGCTGGGTAGTTTTATTTAACTCAACTATTGTTTAAAAATGACTTTATAGCTGGATTAAAATGAACCCAAATATGTTGGAAAATAAAAATCAGACACATTATTACTAGAGATTACAACAATATTAATCAAAATTAATGAGCAATTTAATGTTTATTATGTATTAAAATAAATATTTATTTATTAACATTATTAAATGCGTATATTTTGGGTTCATTTTAGGCAAGCAATACGGTAATTTTTAAACAATAGTTGAGTTAAATAAAACAACCCAATCACTGGGTTTGTCCATATTTAACTCAACTTGGGTTATTTTTAACCCAGCATTTTATTAATTTTTTTTACTTTTTTTGCCTCTGCTGCCAATTAAAATTGACTTAAAATTTTTCTGGCAACAAATATTTTTTGCCAGCCATGAAACACAGATTTATCCTCATTAAAGTTCCAAGAGTTATTCAGTCATGAGCAATGAGTGATTTTTCTTTGTCTTTTGTTGAACACGGACAGCAGCAGGAAAATTAGGCTGCTGTCACTTTAAGAGCCAATGCACAGATCCAATATACTGATACGCATGTTTTATTTCTAAATTGTTTGAGTTCAGTTAAAACAAAACTGACTGTTTACAAATTTTGTTTGAATATGTCTGTTCAAGCGCAAGAAGACCTGAAAGAGAACTCAATTCAGTATTTGAAGAACACGTCCCACATAGCAAGTAACAAATGGATTTCCATTTCACATTTTCTTGAGTTTAAATTTGTAACTTGTCAAGGCATAAATTTTCGTGACGATGCAACACTGGCCGTCAACTGTCCAGAGCGTTGTTTACGTTTGTTGACGTTCATGTTCTCAAAATTTTGCATTGTTGGAATTCATAAAAATGTTACTGGACAACTGGCATCATTTCATATACTCGCAAACGCTGATTTTTACTCACATTTGGTGCTTGGCGAGTGTTAATTTTAGACTCTGATCATATCTGACAAGTTTATTGATTGATTAGAACTTGGTTGTCTATAAAAATGACACAAGGATGAAAATGAAGAGCTAAATGTAATCATAAAGTTAGTATCAAACTGAGCTGATTTAAAAAAAATGAAAATGATTAATTTATTAATATTTCATTCTTTCATGTGCCACATGCTTTTCATCCATGTCTGTTAGCTCGAGATAATACTGCATTCATAAAAGCTAACGCCCACTTTTCACCATCCAATCAATCCCTGATGGGAGTCCCACCATGATTTTTTGTTTTAAAATCCTGTTTTGTTTGGAAACATGGAAAGTGAAATGGATTGGAAACTCCATTTAATATTAAAAAACAAACGCCACTCACCCAATGACATCATTGTCCAGGAAGTGACATCATTTTGGAAGGAAAACAACAGTCCTAGTGAGTATAAGCAACGGATTTGACTATTTACTATGGTGTTAAAATGGATTGTAAATGTCATTTAATATTGAGAAAAGGTAAACTGTGACCCTTTTCCACAAACATTATAAGCGCTCCTCAGGGATAAAGTACAATGATTTTAAAAAGTGATATAAGTGAGAGGTTCAAACTTTACTTTAACTGCAGAAATGAGCTGGTAAATGCCACTGGTCATAATGTGGGAGCAACAGAACGCACTGACCAATCAATACGCTTCACATTTTACCCAGTTTGCTCTTTTGGAAAAAGTATTTCCATATGAGGGCTTTGAAGGCCACCTTCTGAACTTTCACATTCTCAAGATTTTCAGATCTCACTTTTCAATTATGCATGCTTTAACCTTTCATGCTCTCCTGTGCAAATCAGTGTCAGTTCTCTGTAATCTGTGTCTTACACAATCTGAGTGCTTTAAAACCATTCATTGCATTAAATAAAGCTTGAGTAGATAACGCAGACCCGACCACGTCTGCCCCCGGTTATCAATCACGAGTGGGCCTCCAGAACACACAGGGCGTAATATGATCAAACCTGAACCTCTGAGAGACAGAACATAAGCCTCGTCCTCCCCGCCGGAGCTTGTGTGTAATCTATTGAAGAGGATGATGTGGTGTTTTACCACACTGGCGCAGTAAAAGCATGAGCATCACAGTCGTATGTAGAAATCCTGTTGAATGAACACACCAGGCGCATCACACCTCTTCAGATGATTCGATCCGCCGCCTGTGTCGGTTAAAAACCAAATAAATAAAACATGAATTTATTGTGCTGTTATGTGGTTGGTTGATTATAGGGTATAGCTAGGTGGTTTAATACAATGGTTACCAGGTTAAATAGAGCAGCGCCATGGGAAGCAGCGAGAGATAGATGACATTTTCAATGGCATCTGCTGTATAAAGCTCCTATATCACTTATAATTTTCCACAATTCATGTTTTGGAGTTTTTTGTTACCTGAAATTACATGGAAAGATATTATTGCAGGGTTTCATCAGCAGAACAATCCAAAAAACACATTAAATGATAGTGGCTACAATCCACTGAAGAGAAAACAGCCTCCATATATTCCTGTTAAAAATCAAAGATGGCGCTGCTATGAATGAGGTCTACTATAAACAGATATTCTAGATTTTTGTCTCTTGATAGTGTTTTTTCTTATATGAAAGCCTTGACATTACATTATATCATATTGTATATCATATTATATCAAGAGTGTTAGTAAATTTAATGTCTGGCTTCCATTTCCTTATTTTTAGCTGTACAAAACAGCTCTTGCACTGCTTGATATTGCAACTACCATATTATTTTAATATATTGTCTTAATAAAAAAACACTGGTTTGTATCGCAAACAGTTTTGCCGTTTAATGCACTTTGTTATTCTTTTAGCCTAATGAAACGGAAGTCTCGAAAACAGCTTACTTCTGCTTGAAAATAAGGTGGATAAACACCCAAAGCGTTTCAAGTAAATCATATTAACACACATATTAATAACCCTTTCCGTATGTGTGTGTGTTGCAGCAGGATTTCGTGGGGTACCGTCGTCTTATGTCTCGTCACAGCACACTAAACCCCGGGATTTCCGTGGGCCGCGGGAGGTGTGTGGGGGGCGTACGGGATTAAATTAGGCACACAGGAGCTTATGGGAACCGTAGGACAGAGCAGGCAGTGATAGTATACACCACACAGCTCACCTGAGCGAGTGTCCTTGAGAGATAGGACTCTATAATCCCTGCGCCTCCCCCGGGAACGCCGGGAATGCGCCGTGAATTCATGCATCAGGCTTACGGTCACACTTGCTCACTCCAGTCATGCTGTGGATTTGCTGTATGTGCACCTACATGCCCACATGGAGTGACTGACAGGTGAGTAAATAAATATTGGGGGGAGGGGGGTATGGGGTGTTGGAAAAATTCACTGATTTCATGCAACTTCCAGGATACCATTTCTATGTCAGTCATGTTTTCCAAAGTTTTAAAAAAAATGTAGAAATCTAGATATCTTGTAATGTGTCCCTGACAGCCACATAGTGTCGGCCCAGATCCGTCCCACATCTGGTCCGTGTGTAATCCACGGGTACCAGATGTGGGCCAGATCTGGGCCATACTATGTTGCTGTCTGGGACTGGTTTAGTTTCATGGTATTTTAGTTTGGTTTTGCCTGTGTTCCCAATTGTTCCTTTTTTTTAAATAAAAAATAAAAAAAGGTAATCGCAATTTTTTATCTCACAATTCAAACCTTTTTTCCCAGAATTGCGAAATATCAATCATAAATTATAAAGTCAGAATTGCGAGATATAAAATCAGAATTGTGAGTTATAAAGTCAGAAATGCGAGATATATAGTCAGAATTGTGTGATAGAAAGTCAGAATTGCAAGTTAGAAAGTCAGAATTGCAAGATATGAAGTCAGAATTGCGAGTTATAAAGTCAGAAATGCGAATTATAAAGCCAGAATTGCGAATTATAAAGTCAGAATTGCGAGTTATAAAGTCAGAAATGCGAGATATAAAGTCAGAATTGCGAGTTAGAAAGTCAGAATTGCAAGATATGAAGTCAGAATTATGAGTTATAAAGTCAGAATTGCGAGATATAAAGTCAGAATTGCGAGTTATAAAGTCAGAAATGCGAGATATAAAGTCACAATTGCAAGTTATAAAGTCAGAATTGCGAGTTATAAAGTCAGAAATGCGAATTATAAAGCCAGAATTGCGAGTTATAAAGTCAGAAATGCGAATTATAAAGCCAGAATTGCGAGTTATAAAGTCAGAAATGCGAATTATAAAGCCAGAATTGTGAGTTATAAAGTCAGAAATGCGAATTATAAAGTCAGAATTGCGAGTTATAAAGTCAGAAATTCAAGATATAAAGTCAGAATTGTGTGATAGAAAGTCACAATTGCGAGTTATAAAGTCAGAATTGCAAGATATGAAGTCAGAATTGCGAGTTATAAAGTCAGAATTGCGAGAAATAAAGTCAGAACTGCAAGAGTTATAAAGTCAGAATTGTGAGTTATAAAGTCAGAAATGCGAATTATAAAGTCAGAAATGCGAGTTATAAAGTCAGAATTGCAAGTTATAAAGTCAGAAATGCAAGATATAAAGTCAGAATTGCGAGTTAGAAAGTCAGAATTGCAAGATATAAAGTCAGAATTGCGAGTTAGAAAGTCAGAATTGCGAGTTATAAAGTCAGAAATGCGAGTTATAAAGTCAGAATTGCGAGAAATAAAGTCAGAACTGCAAGAGTTATAAAGTCAGAATTTTGAGTTATAAAGTCAGAAATGCGAATTATAAAGTCAGAAATGCAAGATATAAAGTCAGAATTGCGAGTTATAAAATCAGAAATGCAAGATATAAAGTCAGAATTGTGAGTTATAAAGTCAGAAAGGCAAGATATAAAGTCAGAATTGTGAGTAATAAAGTCAGAAATGCAAGATATAAAGTCAGAATTGCGAGTTATAAAGTCAGAAATGCAAGATATAAAGTCAGAATTGCGAGTTATAAAATCAGAAATGCAAGATATAAAGTCAGAATTGTGAGTTATAAAGTCAGAAATGCAAGATATAAAGTCAGAATTGTGAGTTATAAAGTCAGAAATGCAAGATATAAAGTCAGAATTGTGAGTTATAAAGTCAGAAATGCAAGATATAAAGTCAGAATTGCAAGTTATAAAGTCAGAAATGCGAATTATAAAGCCAGAATTGCGAGTTATAAAGTCAGAAATGCAAGATATAAAGTCAGAATTGCGAGTTATAAAATCAGAAATGCAAGATATAAAGTCAGAATTGTGAGTTATAAAGTCAGAAATGCAAGATATAAAGTCAGAATTGTGAGTTATAAAGTCAGAAATGCAAGATATAAAGTCAGAATTGCGAGTTATAAAGTCAGAATTGCGAGAAATAAAGTCAGAACTGCAAGAGTTATAAAGTCAGAATTGTGAGTTATAAAGTCAGAAATGCGAATTATAAAGTCAGAAATGCGAGTTATAAAGTCAGAATTGCAAGTTATAAAGTCAGAAATGCAAGATATAAAGTCAGAATTGCGAGTTAGAAAGTCAGAATTGCAAGATATAAAGTCAGAATTGCGAGTTAGAAAGTCAGAATTGCGAGTTATAAAGTCAGAAATGCGAGTTATAAAGTCAGAATTGCGAGAAATAAAGTCAGAACTGCAAGAGTTATAAAGTCAGAATTTTGAGTTATAAAGTCAGAAATGCGAATTATAAAGTCAGAATTGCGAGTTATAAAGTCAGAAATGCAAGATATAAAGTCAGAATTGCGAGTTATAAAATCAGAAATGCAAGATATAAAGTCAGAATTGTGAGTTATAAAGTCAGAAATGCAAGATATAAAGTCAGAATTGCGAGAAATAAAGTCAGAAATGCAAGATATAAAGTCAGAATTGTGAGTTATAAAGTCAGAAATGCAAGATATAAAGTCAGAATTGCGAGTTATAAAGTCAGAAATGCGAATTATAAAGTCAGAATTGCGAGTTATAAAGTCCGAAATGCAAGATATAAAGTCAGAATTGCGAGTTATAAAATCAGAAATGCAAGATATAAAGTCAGAATTGCGAGTTATAAAGTCAGAAATGCAAGATATAAAGTCAGAATTCTGAGTTATAAAGTCAGAAATGCAAGATATAAAGTCAGAATTGCGAGTTATAAAGTCAGAAATGCGAATTATAAAGTCAGAATTGCGAGTTATAAAGTCAGAAATGCAAGATATAAAGTCAGAATTGTGAGTTATAAAGTCAGAAATGCAAGATATAAAGTCAGAATTTTGAGTTATAAAGTCAGAAATGCGAATTATAAAGTCAGAATTGCGAGTTATAAAGTCAGAAATGCAAGATATAAAGTCAGAATTGCGAGTTATAAAATCAGAAATGCAAGATATAAAGTCAGAATTGCGAGTTATAAAGTCAGAAATGCAAGATATAAAGTCAGAATTGTGAGTTATAAAGTCAGAAATGCAAGATATAAAGCCAGAATTGCGAGTTATAAAGTCAGAAATTCAAGATATAAAGTCAGAATTGTGTGATAGAAAGTCACAATTGCGAGTTATAAAGTCAGAATTGCAAGATATGAAGTCAGAATTGCGAGTTATAAAGTCAGAACTGCAAGAGTTATAAAGTCAGAATTTTGAGTTTTAAAGTCAGAATTGCGAGTTATAAAGTCAGAAATGCAAGATATAAAGTCAGAATTGCGAGTTATAAAATCAGAAATGCAAGATATAAAGTCAGAATTGCGAGTTATAAAGTCAGAATTGCGAGTTATAAAGTCAGAATTTTGAGTTATAAAGTCAGAAATGCGAATTATAAAGTCAGAAATGCGAGTTATAAAGTCAGAATTGCGAGTTATAAAGTCAGAATTGCAAGATATGAAGTCAGAATTGCGAGTTATAAAGTCAGAACTGCAAGAGTTATAAAGTCAGAATTTTGAGTTATAAAGTCAGAATTGCGAGTTATAAAGTCAGAAATGCAAGATATAAAGTCAGAATTGCGAGTTATAAAATCAGAAATGCAAGATATAAAGTCAGAATTGCGAGTTATAAAGTCAGAATTGCGAGTTATAAAGTCAGAATTTTGAGTTATAAAGTCAGAAATGCGAATTATAAAGTCAGAAATGCGAGTTATAAAGTCAGATATGCGAGTTATAAAGTCAGAAATGCAAGATATAAAGTCAGAATTGCGAGTTAGAAAGTCAGAATTGCAAGATATAAAGTCAGAATTGCGAGTTATAAAGTCAGAATTTTGAGTTATAAAGTCAGAAATGCGAATTATAAAGTCAGAAATGCGAGTTATAAAGTCAGAATTGCGAGTTATAAAGTCAGAAATGCAAGATATAAAGTCAGAATTGCGAGTTATAAAGTCAGAAATGCAAGATATAAAGTCAGAATTGTGAGTTATAAAGTCAGAAATGCAAGATATAAAGTCAGAATTGTGAGTTATAAAGTCAGAAATGCAAGATATAAAGTCAGAATTGCGAGTTATAAAGTCAGAAATGCAAGATATAAAGTCAGAATTGTGAGTTATAAAGTCAGAAATGCAAGATATAAAGTCAGAATTGCGAGTTATAAAGTCAGAAATGCGAATTATAAAGTCAGAATTGCGAGTTATAAAGTCCGAAATGCAAGATATAAAGTCAGAATTGCGAGTTATAAAATCAGAAATGCAAGATATAAAGTCAGAATTGCGAGTTATAAAGTCAGAAATGCAAGATATAAAGTCAGAATTCTGAGTTATAAAGTCAGAAATGCAAGATATAAAGTCAGAATTGCGAGTTATAAAGTCAGAAATGCGAATTATAAAGTCAGAATTGCGAGTTATAAAGTCAGAAATGCAAGATATAAAGTCAGAATTGTGAGTTATAAAGTCAGAAATGCAAGATATAAAGTCAGAATTTTGAGTTATGAAGTCAGAAATGCGAATTATAAAGTCAGAATTGCGAGTTATAAAGTCAGAAATGCAAGATATAAAGTCAGAATTGCGAGTTATAAAATCAGAAATGCAAGATATAAAGTCAGAATTGCGAGTTATAAAGTCAGAAATGCAAGATATAAAGTCAGAATTGTGAGTTATAAAGTCAGAAATGCAAGATATAAAGCCAGAATTGCGAGTTATAAAGTCAGAAATTCAAGATATAAAGTCAGAATTGTGTGATAGAAAGTCACAATTGCGAGTTATAAAGTCAGAATTGCAAGATATGAAGTCAGAATTGCGAGTTATAAAGTCAGAATTTTGAGTTTTAAAGTCAGAATTGCGAGTTATAAAGTCAGAAATGCAAGATATAAAGTCAGAATTGCGAGTTATAAAATCAGAAATGCAAGATATAAAGTCAGAATTGCGAGTTATAAAGTCAGAATTGCGAGTTATAAAGTCAGAATTTTGAGTTATAAAGTCAGAAATGCGAATTATAAAGTCAGAAATGCGAGTTATAAAGTCAGAATTGCGAGTTATAAAGTCAGAATTGCAAGATATGAAGTCAGAATTGCGAGTTATAAAGTCAGAACTGCAAGAGTTATAAAGTCAGAATTTTGAGTTATAAAGTCAGAATTGCGAGTTATAAAGTCAGAAATGCAAGATATAAAGTCAGAATTGCGAGTTATAAAATCAGAAATGCAAGATATAAAGTCAGAATTGCGAGTTATAAAGTCAGAATTGCGAGTTATAAAGTCAGAATTTTGAGTTATAAAGTCAGAAATGCGAATTATAAAGTCAGAAATGCGAGTTATAAAGTCAGAATTGCGAGTTATAAAGTCAGAAATGCAAGATATAAAGTCAGAATTGCGAGTTAGAAAGTCAGAATTGCAAGATATAAAGTCAGAATTGCGAGTTATAAAGTCAGAATTTTGAGTTATAAAGTCAGAAATGCGAATTATAAAGTCAGAAATGCGAGTTATAAAGTCAGAATTGCGAGTTATAAAGTCAGAAATGCAAGATATAAAGTCAGAATTGCGAGTTAGAAAGTCAGAATTGCAAGATATAAAGTCAGAATTGCGAGTTAGAAAGTCAGAATTGCGAGTTATAAAGTCAGAATTGCGAGAAATAAAGTCAGAACTGCAAAAGTTATAAAGTCAGAATTTTGAGTTATAAAGTCAGAATTGCGAGAAATAAAGTCAGAACTGCAAGAGTTATAAAGTCAGAATTTTGAGTTATAAAGACAGAAATGCAAGATATAAAGTCAGAATTGTGAGTTATAAAGTCAGAAATGCAAGATATAAAGTCAGAATTGCGAGTTATAAAGTCAGAAATGCAAGATATAAAGTCAGAATTGTGAGTTATAAAGTCAGAAATGCAAGATATAAAGTCAGAATTGTGAGTTATAAAGTCAGAAATGCAAGATATAAAGTCAGAATTGTGAGTTATAAAGTCAGAAATGCAAGATATAAAGTCAGAATTGTGAGTTATAAAGTCAGAAATGCAAGATATAAAGTCAGAATTGTGAGTTATAAAGTCAGAAATGCAAGATATAAAGTCAGAATTGCGAGTTATAAAGTCAGAAATGCAAGATATAAAGTCAGAATTGTGAGTTATAAAGTCAGAAATGCAAGATATAAAGTCAGAATTGCAAGATATGAAGTCAGAATTATGAGTTATAGTCACAATTGCGAGTTATAAAGTCAGAAATGCAAGATATAAAGTCAGAATTGCGAGTTATAAAATCAGAATTGCGAGATATAAAGTCAGAAATGTGAATTATAAAGCCAGAATTGCGAGTTATAAAGTCAGAATTGCGAGTTATAAAGTCAGAAATGCAAGATATAAAGTCAGAATTGCGAGTTAGAAAGTCAGAATTGCAAGATATAAAGTCAGAATTGCGAGTTAGAAAGTCAGAATTGCGAGTTATAAAGTCAGAATTGCGAGAAATAAAGTCAGAACTGCAAAAGTTATAAAGTCAGAATTTTGAGTTATAAAGTCAGAATTGTGAGTTATAAAGTCAGAATTTTGAGTTATAAAGACAGAAATGCAAGATATAAAGTCAGAATTGTGAGTTATAAAGTCAGAAATGCAAGATATAAAGTCAGAATTGCGAGTTATAAAGTCAGAAATGCAAGATATAAAGTCAGAATTGTGAGTTATAAAGTCAGAAATGCAAGATATAAAGTCAGAATTGTGAGTTATAAAGTCAGAAATGCAAGATATAAAGTCAGAATTGTGAGTTATAAAGTCAGAAATGCAAGATATAAAGTCAGAATTGTGAGTTATAAAGTCAGAAATGCAAGATATAAAGTCAGAATTGTGAGTTATAAAGTCAGAAATGCAAGATATAAAGTCAGAATTGCGAGTTATAAAGTCAGAAATGCAAGATATAAAGTCAGAATTGTGAGTTATAAAGTCAGAAATGCAAGATATAAAGTCAGAATTGCAAGATATGAAGTCAGAATTATGAGTTATAGTCACAATTGCGAGTTATAAAGTCAGAAATGCAAGATATAAAGTCAGAATTGCGAGTTATAAAATCAGAATTGCGAGATATAAAGTCAGAACTGCAAGAGTTATAAAGTCAGAATATTGAGTTATAAAGTCAGAAATGTGAATTATAAAGCCAGAATTGCGAGTTATAAAGTCAGAAATGCGAATTATAAAGCCAGAATTGCGAGTTATAAAGTCAGAAATGCGAGTTATAAAGTCAGAATTGCAAGATATGAAGTCAGAATTATGAATTATAGTCACAATTGCGAGTTATAAAGTCAGAATTGCGAGATATAAAGTCAGAATTGCGAATTATAAAGTCAGAATTGCGAGTTTTAAAGTCAGAAATGCAAGATATAAAGCCAGAATTGCGAGTTATAAAGTCAGAATTGCGAGATATAAAGTCAGAATTGCGAGTTATAAAGTCAGAATTGCGAGTTATAAAGTCAGAATTGCGAGTTATAAAGTCAGAATTGTGAGTTATAAAGTCAGAAATGCGAATTATAAAGCCAGAATTGCGAGTTATAAAGATAGAATTGCGAGTTATAAAGTCAGAAATGCAAGATATAAAGTCAGAATTGCGAATTATAAAGTCAGAATTGCGAGTTTTAAAGTCAGAAATGCAAGATATAAAGCCAGAATTGCGAGTTATAAAGTCAGAATTGCGAGTTATAAAGTCAGAATTGCGAGTTATAAAGTCAGAATTGCGAGTTATAAAGTCAGAATTGCGAGTTATAAAGTCAGCAATGCAAGATATAAAGTCAGAAATGCGAATTATAAAGCCAGAATTGCGAGTTATAAAGATAGAATTGCGAGTTATAAAGTCAGAAATGCAAGATATAAAGTCAGAATTGCGAATTATAAAGTCAGAATTGCGAGTTTTAAAGTCAGAAATGCAAGATATAAAGCCAGAATTGCGAGTTATAAAGTCAGAATTGCGAGTTATAAAGTCAGAATTGCGAGTTATAAAGTCAGAATTGCGAGTTATAAAGTCAGAATTGCGAGTTATAAAGTCAGCAATGCAAGATATAAAGTCAGAATTGCGAGTTATAAAGATAGAATTGCGAGTTATAAAGTCAGAATTGCGAGTTAGAAAGTCAGAATTGCGAGTTATAAAGTCAGAATTGCGAGTTAGAAAGTCAGAATTGCGAGTTATAAAGTCAGAATTGCGAGTTAGAAAGTCAGAATTGCGAGTTATAAAGTCAGAATTGCGAGTTAGAAAGTCAGAATTGCGAGTTATAAAGTCAGAATTGCGAGTTAGAAAGTCAGAATTGCGAGTTATAAAGTCAGAATTGCGAGTTAGAAAGTCAGAATTGCGAGTTATGGAAACAAACATCCATAGTTTTTCCAGTGTGTATATAAACCTTGAGTTTTCCTAAGTTCCTTGTCCAGTATTTAATGTTATGCTAATTGTTTTGAATTATTTTTAAAAATGATTTTGAATTAATTCAATGACTCATTAATAAATACTTGTTTCTTTACTGGATGAATCAGAAGAAATCTTTTGAAAGAATGATTCAATGACAAATACGTTTTTTAACAGTCACTTTTCGCCAAGATGTAATCAATACAACCGTTATTTGAGGCGCAAAGTTAGTTTCAAAAGGTGGTTTGCTCGATTTTGATCGCCATCATAGACATCAATGTTTATATACTAACTTTAAGCTTTAATCTTAGTACTTTTGTGATGATTTGAATATATTCAGAAATAACTGTGTGATTCAAAACTGCTCAGATGAACAGCATGAACACACATTTGAATGTTTCGGTATGATTTTGGTTTAATAGACACAGGCGAATCGTTGTTTTTAATAAAATAAGATCGCGTGGGTGTTTGAATAGAGATTGCAATCTTTTTACGATTAATGAGCAGATCCTCACTACCGGTAACCCCTCTGATTGGTCATTAATTTCAACAGAAATGGCTGTGATTGGCTACAATACTCAACGCTGCAAAATCACATTGTAAATGGACACGTTTGCAGCGTGACACGAATTTAACAACAAGATCGCTTTAATTGTAATTAAAGCGTGGCATAATATATTTTATTAAATAATTACAAATTATATGTTAAACATAGTAATATAATCCTGCAATAATATTGTATTTGATCATGCTCAAATGCTTTCCTGCACAATTATGCAGATTTTTCCCTCATTTTGGTGCTTAAAAAGACAAATAAATCTGTATCTGGACATGGTTATCATCCGTGATAGTTTATGAGGTAGTGGTAGTTTATGATAAATGAGGGCCCATATCTCTAAACAACAAAAAAATCTAAGGTGCCCTTTCAGTTCATTAACTTAACTATTGAACCTGCGATCTAAAAATGTCAGGCTCCTCAACCTCCCCGTGAGGGGAATTTGTCTGTGATTGGTAAATTTGACTCTTTTTCCCCCCTCTCCTTTCGATACAGAGCTAGTCTTCCCGCTCTCCCCTGGGCGCTAAGGAAACTTTTAGGCCGATTCGTCTGCTAGTGTTTGAAGCCATTGGGCCCTCGTTCCCATCGCAGGGCTTCAAAGACCATCTCGCCACAGATGCACCGTTAACCTGGAGATTTAAACAAGGTCTTTGCAAGTTCTTCTTATATCTAAAACATCTATCAGCATGTGATACATTGCACCAGGGTATTTGTGACCTTTTCTCTGGAGATGAAAGGCCCATCGCAGGCTTTCATCTAAAGTAGCTGCGCTCTCAAGATTTGAAGCCACTGTCGCGTCGTATTTTTGAGTCTCTGGACAGGCGAGTGACGTCCTAACATCTCGACTTTAAAGGCAAATGAAAATGTCAGTCATAGGAGCACTTGCTGTCCATAACGTTTTCATAAATGTCAGTGCAGAGGAAGGGAAAAAATAATACAGGACAATTAATTGACATGAATTATTATCCATGCATTTTATTCACTAGATATTTACATTCTTGCTGACATGAAGTCTCTTCTGCTCACTAAAGCTGCATTTATTTGAGTTTAGAATACAGTAAAAATAATGAAATATTATTACAATCAAAAATAACTGTTTTCTATTTTAATATACTTTAGAATATAATTTATATCCAGTGATCAAAGCTGAATTTTCAGCATCATTACTCAAGTCTTCAGTGTCACATGATCCTTCAGAAATCATTCTGATTTGCTGCTCAGGAAACATTTATTATTATTATCAATTTTTAACATTTTTGTGGAAACCGTGATTACCACATGCAAACATTCAGGGCTGGGTAGGTTACTTTTAAATTTAAATCTGTATTTCACTACAGATTACAAAATACATGCTTTAAAAAGTAATTTGTATTGTATTTTATTAGATTACTCAAGTTTAGTAACTTAATCTAAATACTTTAGAATACTTTGTATTACTAATAAGTGTTTGAACAAACACAAAAAAGGTAATTGCAAGTTTTTATCTCACAATTCTGACTTTTTCCCTCAGAATTGCGTGATATAAAGTTGCAATTGCGAGTTATAAAGTCAGAATTATGAGATATAAACTCTCAATATTGAGAAAATTCAAAATTATGAGATATAAACTCAGAATATTGAGAAAAGTCAGAATTATATGAGATATAAACTCACATACTAAATTCACAATTGCAAGAAAAAAAGTCAGTATTGCAAGTTTATATCTCCCAATTCTGACTTTATAACTTGCAATTCTGAGAAAAAGAAGTCAGAATTGTGAAATGCAAACTCACAATTGTGAGGGGAAAAAAGAAACTTGTGAGAAAAAGTTGCAGTGACCTTTTTTACAATTATAAAATGACTCAAACAACTATCACAAAACATGAAAACAGTCGTGGATCATCAGGTCATGACAGGACAGTTAAGTTAAGAGTTGGGCAATTTTTTTTTATAAATTCAGTCATTTTGTCATGTTCAGGACAGTACTACATAAAAATAACAAATTTTTTATGATCCCTCTTAAAAGTATTAAAATGTTGATGAAACTTAACTCCACTTTTTCAGACTGTCAGAGTCAGAGAATCACCAATTGCTGTTTAAATGACATTAAAATTCAAAGTAATCACTTTGGTAATCTAAAATACTTTTCAGATGTAACTGTAATCTGATTACCACCCATTTAAAATGTAACTGTAATGAAATACAGTTACTTGCATTTCGTTACTCCCCAACCCTGCAAACGTTTGTGGTAAGGTTAAAAAAGAGAGAACAATGAATAGTTTTATTCACCAAGGACATATTAAATTGATCAAATGTGACATTTATAATGTTACAAAAGATTTCTATTTAATAAATTCTTTCATAAATGCAAATAAGTACTATTCATTGAACTTTTTATTCATCGAAGAATCCTGAAAAAAGTATCACCATTACCATAAAAGTATATTCAGCACAAACGTTTTCAAACTTGATAATAATCAATATTCAGCTTTGATCACAGGAATAAATTACATTCACATAGAAAACAGTTCTTTTAAATCCTAATAATATTTCACAATATTACTGTTTTTACTGTATTTTTGATTAAATAAATGCAACATTGGTGAGCAGAAAAGACTTCTTTCAAAAACATAAAAAAAAAATATTTCCAAACTTTTGACACGTACCATATATTTTTATAAAACCCCTTTTATGACTGTAAAGTTGTTAAAATCATTATTTAGACAGTCATTTTATGATTTAGGATGTTTCCATAAACACTAATCTCATCTACATCCCCACAATACGGTATTAATTTTATTTGTGGAGGTTTTTTTCCGTGTTTAAGGGCTTTAATCGGTGGATCTACCAACCCAAAAAACGTGAAAAAGGACAACCCAGTAACTTTATTTTGGCAAGCCTTTTGTGAAAAAAAACGAGCTGCTCAGATTTCGCTCCCCTAGTGACGTAGAAAGAGGATCTTATTATAATATTACCGCCCCTTAATCTGCACGTTTCCACCCACAGTGCCGCCATTTTGTTTTCGCAAGCAAGTCAGAGCTGCAGATGAAGAAAATGTAAGTATTTTTATGTAATGCAATGTGTTTTTTCCATGTTAGCATACACTCTATTACTTACATTAGCACACACAGAAGCTGTGTTGGACATTAATTTATGGTTGTTACTTGCATGGTTGTATGACTCAAAACAGCTTAGACTACTAATGTGATGTCATTTTACACCAGACTGCTTCACAAACGAGGGTCAATTCAAGGAAAAAAGATGAACATGACGACACATGCTAGTGATGAGTTGATCAACTCCACAGCAACTACATCAATTTATCCACTAACTGTTCAGAAACGTCTAAAAGTTGGAACTTCTTCCTGAGTCTCTCCATCAGTGTCGACTCCAGTTTGAACAATGTAAGGATGAACACTTTCGTCATTTTGTCTGCGTGAGATTCTCCAGCTTTTTTGTTGTTGAGCTGTTAAAGCTCCGCCCTCTTCTGGAAAGTGGAGCTCATTTGCATTTAAAGGGACACACAAAAACTCAGGTTTGTTTTTGCTCAAACCTAAATTTGACAAGCTATAATAAATATTTTTTTGATTTTGAGCTGAAACTTCACTGGAGACACCAGAGACTGATATTACATCCTGTGAAAGAGGTCATCTTTAAAAAAAGTCTTAAAAGCATAGGTGATTAACAAATAATTTAGAATGTTTTTTTTTAATGCCTAATAATTACGTTAACTATATCATATCATTTAATTTGCAAAATTCATGTATATAATATTTAATCTATATGATAATGTTTTAATCAAGTAAAAATTCATAAGAAAGAAAACCAAAACAACACAAACTGTATCTTTCCTGCTATCTCTCATCATTGGATTTCAAAAAGGTGACATGCACCTTAAATTAGATTTCAGTTGTCAGTTTATGCCTTAACATTATTGTAGTCATGATAGACACAGGTATATAGTATTAATACTGTCCAAAATTGACAAACCCGTCTTTATTGTGCTTGATAAAATTCCTCGAATCTGGTGTTCATGAAAGAGTGTGAACTCTGATATAAACAGCTTATGAATGCAGGTAAAATGTGAACAAAATTAAGATGGAATATTTTTAGCAGCACATTACTGAATGAAATACAAGTGTGTACGTATATACAATTCACCATCTTGGATCATCGCTATGCATCCTGAAATTGATTTTCCATGAATGATATGTGCAGTGCAGGCGTAGAAGTTGGGCAAGACATCTTGAAAAGCAGGAGGAGGGCATAAAATCAGTCAACTTTTACTGACAGGAGTCTTTTCTGAAGTTCGTAATAAAACGAGTCCCAGCTTGTGTAAAAACTCACGTTCTGTAACTCCAGAGAGACTAGCCACACGCTCTCTGATTTATATATCTCACAAAAATGCCCTTCCCTCACATCCCAAGTGGATTTCTATAAATGCCTCATGAATACCCCCTTTTATTTTTATTTATGGGCCAGGGTTTTATAATTGAATAGTAATTAATACCGTCAGTCGCGAGCCCCGGCACCGTTCTTTACATAGACACTTTCAGGTGATGAATGAGGCCCATCTATTACGCTACCTAACAAGACCCGCTTCCTCACGACGTTCCTGATTAAAGTATCCTGCTCATTTTCACACGAAAAAAGACCAGCTCTCTATTTAATTTCGAAATTGCCCTCGATAACGTCGGACCGTTCTCCGACAACCTGACCACTCAGTAAAATAGATCTCTTGTAAGATTCATAATAGATGAAGAAGAATAGAGACCATTAATAAAACTGATAACTTCATTTAGGCATTGTGAATTCAGGAGCATTTTACCAGAGGGCCCCCATTACTTTTTATTGTATTTAAAGGAGATATAATTAATGTCCGTGATCAGTGAAATTCCGAAATACCTTGACAGAGCAGGTAATTATGGGTATGAGTGATCTTCTAATATTCGCTTCTGCTCTGTGCTGTAATGCTTCCTTTTAATTGCATCTCAGAATGACATCACAGTAAATAATGTGAGGTTTAAACGCTGATGTGTTCAACACGGAAACAAATAACACCATTAGGAGAGGATGCAGTTACAGTTCACTCCGCAAAACATGAACACTGCCATTATTTATGTACATTAATGCATTTTAAATACATGTTAACTGTTTTTATTTAAAATATATATGGTAGGAATATGTGTGTGGAATATACACACACACACACACACACACACACACACATATCACAATTTCAAAAATAGTTTTTTATTGTAATAGTATGTGCTTTTGTCATTTTATTAATTTTTATATTTCTATTTAGTTTTCATTCAATTTTAAGTAAGTTTTGGCATTTATTTAATTTAATTTGTGTTTATTTAGGTTTTCATGTAATATCTTTATTTTATATAATTTCAGCTTTTTTTCAGTTTATTTTAATTAACTATTTTGGTTAACAGCACTGTTTAAAACCAGCGGCATCTGTTTTTATCTTCCTTCATTTTTAAATGAATTTTGAAAGTTATTATACCTTATAACATATTACACACTATCCAAAATAAAGCAGATCTGTCTTGTTGAAATGAAGCTCTGGTAGTTCGTACTTTGGTGTGCAGAAGTTCCTGTAATATAATTGAACCACCTGTAAGTCACTGCATAATTTGGACACAGTTTAGAATAATGTATGATTTCTTCCCGTGACAAATTCACCAGGTTAAAGCCTGCTGGCATCTTTTGCATTTACTGTTATGTACATTTTGAAGAAATGCATTTTATTGCAAGTGTAACCCCTCTACCCAGGTCCTACTCGTCCTGCTCTGCGCGGGCCTCGAACCCGGGTTTCTGGCATATGAGTCAGACACTCTAACAAGGAGGCTGCAACCTCCAGCATCAGACACCAGAGTGTCTATTGACGGTGAGGTTTACTCGCACAGCAACTACTAGCTGGCCTCCGTTACACAAGCAACACAAAAATACCCAAAACTTATAGTAGAATTATTTTTAACCATTTAAGTTTTTTGTGTTTTTTCAGGAGTTCTAATCCAGCGAGTCACATGACTTGCACGGCTCAGTTGATTGGTTCACAATGAAGCTCCATGTAGATCACGTAGTTATGGGGTTGCATGCTCCAGCTGACTGCTTTGGTAACTAGACCCTCTCAGCCAATCAGAATCCTCCTACCACTCCACAGAAGCACAAAAAGCAGAAACACACACATGACAGACAAGCACTTTCTATGACTATGAAGAGCTGAACGCACATCAGAACACTTTGAGTCTCATTGGCAGGGGGCCATTTTGCATCTATTGTTCTCATCTGTCCTCCCAAACACACAGAATCACACACACACTCACACACACACTGTATAATGACAGCATTAGCACAGGCAGCACGGCCGAACTAAAAGCCACCACTTGTCTTTCCGTTTTCAGCTCGTCTCTGCTGATTATTTTGCAGTTTGTTTCCCTGCTTGAGCTTCTGAAGTGAGGTGTGAGCCACCGAGACGATGAACACCTTATGTTCCGCTCCACCTGTTCAATGACAGGCAGCCGAGCAGGTGTGTGTGTGTGTGTGTGTGTGTGTTGTAGTAAACATGCAGAGCGGCTCCCAGGTGACAACACACTGACACACATACACAAGCAGAACAGATACACACACACACACCGGCACACTTTTAACATCTCAATTTAACCTCCTTTATGCTCAAACTGGAGCATGTTGAGGACCCGTTCTTGCTGTTCTGTGGTTTAGATGTGACATTGGTGCAGAATATATATACAGTACAAAACCATTCACCAATTTTTAAAAAATAATAATAATACATTTATTAAGCAACGGTGCATTAAATGAATCAAAAGTGACATTTATAATGTTACAAATAATTTCTCAAATAAAACTTTCTATTCATCAAAAAATCCTGAAATGTGTGACGGTTTTCACACAAATATGAAACGTCTCAGGTTACGCATGTAACCATGGTTCCCTGAGAAGGGAACAAGACGCTGCGTCATAGTTTTCGACGCATTCACGCAGAGGCGTTCCCATTGCGTCAAAAAATATGACGCAGCGCGAGTTCCCTTGAAAGGGAACTGTTTTCAACATTGATAATAATTATAAATGTTTCTTGAGCATCAAATCAGCATATTAGGATGATTTCTGAAAGATCATGTGAGGTTGAACCACTGTAGTCACATGACCTGTTTTAAATATGTTTTAGTATCTTTCTGGAGATCCGAAAGTGTTCATTATCTTGATATCAATAGAGACTCACTGAACCATCAGATTTCATCAAAAATATCTTCATTTGTGTTCTGAAGATGAACGAAGGTCTTACAGGTGTAGAACGACATGATGGAGAGGAATTAATGACTTTATATCCTCTCTATATCCTAATTATTGTTAATGTAATTTATTTTCCGGGAGCTCTTTGCTTCCAACTTCAGTTAAACTGCTAACTCTGATTGTAAATTAATTAACTAAATTATGTTATTTGCTAACTGCATTCTTTAAACTGTAATGTTGACATCCGTTCTCTGTAAAGCTGCTTTGAAACGATATGTATCGTGAAAAGCGCTATACAAATAAATTTGAATTGAATTGAAAATTTACATTTACAGAATTTAAAGAATTTACATTTTTGGGTGAACAAACCCTTTCAGTGTATTTTTAAGTATATTCTAAGACGAAATAGACTGAAAGTGTACTTTCTTTTTTTAGTTCAAAATAAGTATACTAATAAAGGCACTAATGTACTGTAAGGGCAGTAAGATTCTCAAGTAATTGGTTTAAAAGTAGAACTGACTGTTGAAGAAGATAACACTTGCTATAACACCCACTGTGGCAACGCCGAGAATGCAAAGCACACTTACGCAAGTATGCTTTATGAATTCTGATGCATGGAATTGAGTTCACGGCTGGTGTTCAAGCTAATATTTGGAAGTATTACAGATTCTGTGGATTTTCAGCTTCCAATTGTTCAATCTCCAACGCCGCAGGAACAAAACCTTCCTGATTAAAATCGCAGTCAGTGTGTTGTTTGACGGCTTTTCACTGTAATTTTATGACGTGACCCCTCCTGTTAAGTGAGCTATTAGCGCCTAACTGTCCATTTAATACACATAACCAGCGCAGCAGCTCGCAGAAAGCTTCATTAAGAAAGCATGTTTGGGCTAGCAAAAACACTACGCAGATATAAAGAGAGAAGTAATTACTGGAAATTAGCTGAACATCTGCTTGTGGTTTTGGGTTACCCTGAGATTAATTAAATGAAATATGGAGATTTCTGGTGTGTGTTTTTTTCATCAGGCAGTGTGACCACATTGAAATGCTGAGATGAAATGAGATTTCGAAGCTCTTGCTGTTTTGTGAACTGTTTTGGCGAATCATCTCGCGTTGATGACCTGAAGTGAATCTCCACAGATTTATCAATGTGATGTGATGGAATTGGGTTTTAAACGTCCAAAAATAAGCTGTGAATGGTGTTTAAATTAGTTTTATCTCTCATTAAAATAAAAATAATTAGGAAACACAATATAAACAAGTGGTCAAAAGTGATGTTTTTAATCTTTTCCTTAAAAAAATATGAGGGGAAAACCAACACTAAATTTGATTACGGTATTTATCTGGCAAAAAAAAAAAACTTATTTTACTATGCAAAAAAAATTCAAAGCTGATATTGACTAAAACGTATTTCTTTGTATGACAAATTATGTCGTACAATTTGACTCTACGCAGTATGCTTACGAAATTTTACAAATTTTTAATAATATTTGAATAAATGGTGATGTCAATTTTCCATCACTTTTGGTCACTACTGTAAATCACCCAGAAAACGTTTGTGCACCAACATCTGATGTTTAGATTGTTCTTAAATCTAACGACAACTAACAAGTACTGAAACATTGCATTTTTTAATTACACATTAAGCATGCTGATTAACTACACCATCTGCAGCCAAAACATTTGCTTTGAAACATGTTGCAAATGTTCTTAAATCCTGAATAATATTGAAACATTATTAGAATTTATTTTGTTTTGATTGCAAATTAGCATGGTGGCAAGCTAACGCACTTGTGCGTTTAGAAATGTGCTATAAATACGCAAACAGTCTAAAAATCTTTCAGATGATGATTGTGTGTTTTCAAGTAAAAAGAACAGCAACACCAAAACATACAGATGCACTGTAAAAAAAAAAAAATTTCTTCCTCGTATATGTTCCAAAAATTATATCTAAACATTCTTAAATCAAGATTCACTTACTTAAGAAACAAAATTGCATAAGAGTCTTGGTTCCTGAAATTTTAAAAGGGGATGTTTACATTTATGAACTAAAAAAAGAAAAGTTTTTCACTTTTTGCTGAAATGATCCCCGGATCACACGGGTTCACACGGATTCACAAAAACGACTAAAAACGCTATATTATGCTTGTCAGGCCAGTGGGTGGCGATATCACTTTGTAAAGAAACACTATCTCTCGTAATACGCATGTGCACGACGTCACGGTGTTCACAAATTTGCGTTTTTGCGTTTTACATCGAGACTATAACGGTATAGTTTTCAAAAACTTTTCAAAAACATTGTTTGCAACTAAAAACAGAAAACTTTTAATGCGATTTGGTCATTCATTTACATGACAACAGCCTGAAAATGCAAGAAAATTGGTTTCAAAGTTCAAGTTTTTGAAAATTATTGTCTCGGTCTAAACAACAAAAACGTGACGTCATGTGCAGGGCCTAAAATTAACACTCGGCAAGCCCCAAATGCGAGTACAAATCAGCATTGCCGCAATCAAAACTTTGCTTGTAACATTTTATGAAATCTAACAATGCAAGGTTGTTGGAACATGAACATGAACAAAGATGAATGACACTCGGGACAGTTGATGACGGGTCATGAAAGTTAAAGCCTGCTCAATTTAAATATTCAAGCGCAAGAAGACACTAAAGGGAACTCGATGAGTTTAGTGTGTGCAAACGTCTGAAGTGTGAGCGTCAGACAGCGTGTGAATACTGAATTGAGTTCTCTTTCACGCCTTCTTGCACTTAAACAGAGATATTCACACAAAGCTATGTCAAACACATGCGTCTCGGCGAGTATCCTTGAGAACATAGTCAGTTTTGTCTTAACTGAACGTAAAGAGTCGAGAAAGACAGTGCACGTGTAACAGTATCAGTGTATTGGATCTGTGCATTCACTCTTAAAATGACAGCAGCCTAACATTTCTGCTTTTAATGTTCATCAATCAACACAGGACAAAGAAAAAAAATCACTCGCTGCTCTTGACTGAATAACTTTTGTACTATCTTTAATAAGGATTGATCCATGTTTAATTTATACAGTAAAGACTCTCCGGTGTCGTTTTACATTTGAATACTTCATTCAATTTCAGAAAAGTATTGTTACTTGTTTTAAATAATGTTTTTGTGGTATCGAAATTGGAATAGAGAATTGTGCTTTTTTTCACTGGTATTTTTAATTTCGATGTCATTACTGGCTGTTTTTGCAAAAACAGTTTAATGGCTAGTAAAAAATATTGATGGCCGGTAAATTTTCTTAAAGGGGACGTATAATTAAAATCTGACTTTTTTCATGTTTAAGTGCTAATCGGGTCCCGATGCATCTATCAACCCGAAAAACGTGAAAAAGGACAACCCAGTAACTTTATTTTGGAAAGCCTTTTGTGAAAAAACGAGCCGCTCAGATTTCGCTCCCCTAGTGACGTAGGAAGAGGATCTTATTTTAATATTACCGCCCCTTAATCTGCACATTTCCACACACAGTGCCGCCATTTTGTTTTCCCAAAAAAGTTCTAACGTTCAGAAACGAGGGTCAATTCATAGCTAGATTTGCACAAAAGATGAACATGACGACACATGCTAGTGATGAGTTGATCAACTCCACAGCAACTACATCAATTTATCCACTAACCGTTCAGAAACGTCTAAAAGTTGTAACTTCTTCCTGAGTCTCTCCATCAGTGTCGACTATGGTTTGAACAATTTAAGGATGAACACTGTCGTCATTTTGTTCGCGTGAGATTCTCCAGCTTTGTTGCTCTGGAAAGGGGGCGGGGAGAAGCAGCTCATTTGCATTTAAAGGGACACACACAAACAACGTGTTTTTGCTCACACCCAAATAGAGGCAAATTTGACAAGCTATAATAAATTATCTTTGGGGTATTTTGTGAAAGAGGCATAATAGGTGCCCTTTCAGTCAACAACCATTGGCAGATGTGGCAAAAAGGTCATGCCCACGCGTTTTACACGTTCAGGCTATGGGCGCGTAGTGTTTCTTTACAAAGTGACGTCTGCATCTACTGGCCTGGCATGTATAATACAGCCTGTTTAGTTGTTTTCGTGAATCTGGGTGAACGGGGATTGTTTTGATAATGTTGTCGTCTGAGTCGTCTGACATTAGTTTATGCTTAAAACACACACTTAAAAAGAATTATAATCTTGTTTTCCCTTTGAATTAAGTTCATTTTTCTGCCATCGCCAGATATCTTTTCTTGTTTTAGGCATAAACTCACTTGAAAAGTCATTTTCCTTTTTAAGTAAAAGCATCTTGATTTAAGCATTTAGATATTTGTAATGGAAAGCAAGCGAGCGCACATGCAGGTGTTTCCTGCACACATTCTCCACCGATTCTTACTAAGCTCTTCTGAAACACCAGAAAGATGTGTTTGCTCTTTCAGAACCGAATTTCGTCCCTCCACCCCTGTGTCAGTTGTCTGTTTTTCTTTGTGTCATCTGTGCAAAGTCTACCAGTTGTCATGGCTTTGCGTTTTGAGTGTCTATCATCCATTCCTCCGAGAGATCTCGGCATTTCCGCCAGTTCTGGCCGGAGAATACAGCTATAAACACGGTGACATTTCCATGATTAGCTATACGGTAATGACTGGATAAACTATAACAGGAGTTTGTGATGTCAGAAGGAAATGAGAGTCAAAGTGCATGCGTTTTGAAATAAAAGCATGTGGCGCTTCTGAGGCATTGAGAGGTAGAGGGGGTGGAGCTCTTTTCCACCAGCCATCATCCCAGATAATAAGCAGGGAGGTTGGCCCAGCGGTGGGGCTGTCACACACACACACACACACACACAGATGAAGGCCAGGCTGAGCTGAGGTCCCAGTGGCGCTGATGGAGCCATCAGCTGCTGGTGTGACAGGTGCCCCCTCGTCCCCGCGCAGAGGTGATCATTTTCTGCCGCTGCATAATGGACCATTGTTCCGCACTACAGACCCCCCCTTCTGTTGTTTCACTCGCGCTCTCTTTGTCTCTTGCTGCCTTTAAGTCATGTCGGAATTATTATATTTGCGAGTGCACATGAGCGCCACCTAAATAACATAATTACCAGTGTGAAACTTCAGACTTTTGCTGCAATGGGGTGCAACACTGCTTATGAATTGGAGCTTTCCGTTAGCATTCCCATTCATCTCAATGGCACTTGCTTGGCTGGCACACAATGGGTGCGTCTCAATCAGCTCCCTAGGTAGGGAATAAGTACAGCATGTTCGGCCTAGTAAGATTGACATCTTGCCCTTTATTCAAATATTATTAGAAAGATTTTGTAAGCATATTGAGGAGTTGATTGACAAATAATTTTGTCAGATAAATACGTTAACCAAGTTTAGTGTTTTGCTCTTCCCTTATATTTAAAATATTTTGAAAAAAATGTAAATATTTTCCTCATATTTTGATGGTTTAATTAAACTTGTAGGGTCATTAAAAACAAATATGCCCTCCAGACATCACTTTTGGCCAGCAGTGTGTATGTGTATGTGTATTTATATATATGTATATATATATATATATATATATGTATATATATATATATATATATATATATATATGTGTGTATATATATATGTATATACTGTATATGTATGTATGTGTGCTTGTATATATATATATATATATATACTGCCATTCGAAAGTTTGGGATTGGTAAGATTTTTAATGTTTTTAAAAAAAAGTTTCGTCTGCGCACCAAGGTTGCATTTATTTAATTAAAAACAAAGTAAAAACAGTAATATTGTGAAATATTATTACAATTAAAAATAACTGTTTTCTATTTGAAAATATTTTAAAGTGTAATTTATATCCAGTGATCAAAGCTGAATTTTCAGCATCATTACTCCAGTCTTCAGTGTCACATGATCCTTCAGAAATCATTCTGATATGATGATTTGATGCTCAATGTTTAAAATATTTAAAAACAACTTTTTTTGCAACTTTTGAACGGTAGTGTGTATATATATATGTGTGTGTGTGTGTGTGTGTGTGTGTTTATACACACACAACAAAAGGTCAAATAATTAATATTCAATATATTAAAACAAAAAATATATTTAAAGTGTTAGTGTATATATATATATATATATATATATATATATATATATATATATACGTATTGTTTTTGTGAATCTGTCTTGGTGTTCGACTTGAGTTTCTTTTGTCTTGCGTCATTGAACTTTTGTGTCTAGTTGTTTTTGAAATGCTTTTATTGTAATTGTACCATGCAATTAAACTGCATTCTCACGCAATCTCGCCCTCCCAAGTCTCGAGTTACAGAACGTAAAACCAACCAAACCCGTTACACTTGCTGCCTTCAGTCATCATCTCGTAAATACATCTGTTCTAATGTGCATTTTTTTCATAGCTCTAACATACAGAAAAATATCAATTAATATTTAAAGTTAAGATCATCTTTTCTTCCCTAATGTGATGTATAGAATAAAGCGGCTTCAAAAACAAGAACAAATGTAGGGCGGGGCTTCATTTTGTCCGTGGGGAATTGTGGTTTGCTATTGGTGGATCTCATGTGATTGACAGGTTACCCCGCCCTCGTCATCAGAAAAGAGATATTCTCTTTACATTATATATAATTCTGTACATTATATCCCATAAAATAATAAGAATTATGAATTTTGATTTCATTTGACTTTAATATCATGCATCACATTGTAATTGCGAATCCTGAACTCCTTCCCAGGAGGACGTGAAGACAGCATTAGTCTCTTTTCACCTTGTTTGTCAAACAGCCGCTCTGTTACAGCCGTATGAAGTTGTTCGCTAGCAAAATGCTAACATACAACGCAGGTGATGCTGAAACGTTGCAGCAGGATTTCTTGGGCTCGCAGGAACACAGAGCCGCTCAGCCGTTCATGTCAGATATCAGCAGTCAGCTGAATAGATGAAGCAATTTGTGGGGGTGTGAAGGTCCTCGGAAAGAGACGAGGATGAGAGAAGGTGGAGACAGGCGGGTAGGAAGGTGATGTGATGGTCTGGGGTGAGACTGACGCTTCCCTGGGGAACGGGTGAGAGGCAGGCGGATCACAGGAAGTCCACAGGGGACCAGATCTAGGGATGTGTCAGGATTCAGGCTCTCTCTCCAACCCCTTCATCCAGATTTCTGTGCCAGAATCCTCCATCTCGGAGAGCTCGACTCGTACGGGAATACGAGCACGTCAGATCTTTCTGAAATCTCTGCATTTTCTCTCCCTTTAATTCGTTTATAATATAGATTCACATCTGTTATCTGATAACTCGAGCACTAAATACATTCAATTTGAAAAAAGCTCTTGTAAAATGCTTTTAAGATGTGCTTATGCATTGTCAAAGCTACTTCAGTTGAATTCAGTTGTAATTTTAACAACAACAGCATAAAAACAAAATGCACTTTTTACATGTTTTTATTTTTTTTTACTTGGTCTTATTGTGAAGGTGTATTCATGGATTGGTGAAAGAAAATTCTAAATTTGTGTGTGTATATATATATATATATAATTTTTTTCTAATTGAATATTACAGAAATGTGCAAGTTATAAAAACAAACTATAAAAAGTTATAGATCACCGCACAACAAGATATATTATTAAATTATGTGTAATATGAAGTTATGAACTATTTTGCTAACTTAAACTATTAAAACATAATTTTTGCTGAAATAAATAAATAAAATAAATAAATAAATATTATATGGCAAGCGTAAAAAAACGTACATGAAAATTTGAGTTTAACTTGAAGTACTAAAACGACAACAACTGAAATAAAAATCAAGCTAAAAAAAACGATAACAAAATTACTATTAATGAACGCTAAAAATACAATAATAAAAGCTAATTCAGAATATAAATAAATAATTCTAAAATAACGCTGATTTGGTGTTAATTGCTTCTTATGGACTTCAACTAGTGGGTTATTTCTACTATAGGTTATGATAATAATCATAATGGCTGTGATTATGATTATTTTATTGTATTTCAGTAAGCTCATTGCAATGTATACAATATTAATGCTTTCTCATAAGTAGCTTTCTTATTAATACTTATGTTGCTTACAAACAAACATCTACTGTCTGCTAAATTTGTATTTTTATTTCATGTTCAGTGGTTCGGTTCGCGTGTCAAACTCCCAAAGTCACGTGAACTATTGAAGTTTCGAAACGCTTATGATGTAAAGAAGCCTCGTTTACTGAAATCATGTGACTTTGTCGCTCTGAACCACTGATTCGAAACAAAAGATTCGTAAAGCTTCATGAATCAGTGGATTGAATCACTAGATATTGTTGAAAAGTCGTTTTTTTTTTTTCTTGGCGTACAAAAAGTATTCTCGTCACTTTATAATATTAAGGTTGAACCACTGTAGTCACATGACCTGTTTTAAATCTGTTTTAGGCATTAAAAGTGTCAATAGAGACTCACTGAGCCATCGGATTTAATCAAAAATAACTTGATTTGGGTCTTGCGCACGGTGGCCCAGTAGTGCACAACACAATGAAATTAAAAAAGCAAACAAGTTCACAACACAAGGAAATAAAGCGACAACACAACGGAAATGCTCCCGACCACTAGGGGGCTCAAATCCAAAAGCTTGTTAGTTCCTATTGGTAAGACTGACTTACTACAGGTGAAATTATACCCTGTATGTATTGTCAAAAATTGAACATGTCTGTTTTTAAATGTTAAAAGTAATTATAATGAATACAAATTATTCGTTTTAACCTCTCGGTGGAATTGGCAGACGTTCCCTTCATCGTGCGCCGTGGTAGTGCGTCAAATCATTCACAGGTATAAATATGAAGCTATTGTGCAAGTAGGTGATTTTGAATTAATATTTCATGTCGATATACAATGTTTACATACTTAAAATTAATCATGGTTTTGATATAAGACTGTAGACTCTATGACAGTGACTTTACCAAGCGTCCCCTAGTGGTCGGGAGCATTTCTGTTGTTTCGTGTTGTGAACTTATGTTTGCTTTTTCACCGTACTTACGAGTGTGGACCGACATGAGGGTGAGACAAAAATTTAATTTTTGCGTGAACTAACAATTTAAAGAAGATTATTCAGCCTATTTGTTTTTTTTATTATTTTTATGGATAATCTTGTAAAAAAAAAATGATAACAATGACTTTAAATGTTAGTAAATTGATTGTGTTGGTCAGAAAACTGGACGTTTCTCGACTCAGACGCGATCAACTCGACGGAAGATGCAGGCCGTCCTCACCGACCGCCGATTGTATATTGTTTCCCGCCTCGTAATGGCTTCCAAGAGTATTCATTTGCTGAAGAGTCTCACGTACCTGGAACTCATGAGAGCGTCACTTCAGATTCACTCTTTCCTCAGCCTCTCTCTCTCTCTCTCTCTCTCTCTCTCTCTCTCTCTCTCTCTGCACTTTATTACACTGAAACGCTTCTGACCCTGACTATAATTCCCATTCTATTTCAAGGAGAGCATCGCAATAAAGCACAAATCTAGGGGTGGGAGTGAAATCCAATGGGGTCCTGGATTGTGAATGTCAGAGCGAGCAAACAGAGGGGGATGGGCCGGAGAAGAAAGAGAAAAAGCGCAAGAACAGAGAAAGGGAGAGCGTGTGATGGCTTACTGTGAATATTTTCGCGCCTCTTGTGTTCTGTCTGTTATCGCGGCGTTTGACTCGCCTCTTGACGTGTCAGTCCCGACTTCAAAAGAATACAGGCACTAGCCTCCCCCCCCCACCCCACCCCATATATGCTTCGGCATCGCTTCTGGGATTGAATTAGGGCAAATCCATTATACTGTTGCCATGGAGACCAAGGCACAAATGCTGATAAAGTGTGTGCGCGCGTGCGTTTTTTTTCTTTCTCGCCAAATAGGCTCGATGAAACAGACTGCATGCATGCGTGCCACATTCCGAGCGAAACTTCCTGTGTTTTGCCATGAAAGGTCTGACTCCGATTCGGAATACTTAAGCAGTCGAGCGCCTGCAGGAGTGCTGCACTTACCCATACCATCACTGAGGCGCGATCGAGCGCGGGTGCCAATTAAGGGAAGGTTGGGCCGCTGCCGGAGCAGCCACAAATAATCTGTCACTTTCATTGGGCGGCTACAAACGGCCGAGATGGTTATCGTTACAAAAACAAGAGCATGTTCAATCAGACGGAGGGATAAATCACGCCGCGTCTGACGCGGAACAAAGGCACCGAGGGTCGAGCGATACGAGCTGGAGCACCTGAATATAAAAACACATGCAGTACAGATGCTTCTGATGCCGGCTTTAAAGGAAGAGTTTAGACAAAAGTCTTGTTTACATGCTCCTCGAATGGCATATGATAAAGATGAATTGCAGTACAGTGTCATATCGAGTTAATTGTATAGCGCTTTATATAACAGAAATTGTAGTTGCACTTTATTTTACAGTACTTAAAAAATGCTGGGTTAAAAACAACCCAAGTTGGGATGAAAATGGACAAACCCAGCAATTGGGTTGTTGTAACCCATCGGTTGGGTTAAACGTTCGCCCAACCTGCTTGGTAGTTTTATTTAACCCAAACTATTGTTTAAAAAATGACTGTATTGTTTGCTTAAAATGAACCCAAAGTGTGTTGGAAATTAACATTTATCAATATGTTTAATGAATAAACATTGGTTGATAATTAAACAATAAACATTTATTAAATTGCTTGTTAATAAATGTTCACCTTTTGATTATTATTGTCACCTCTAGTAAGTATGTGTCTGATTTTTAATTTCCAACCTAATTTTGGTTCATTTTAAGCCAGACATACAGTCATTTGTAAAAAAAATAGTTACCTAGCATGTTGGGTCAAACATTTAACCCAACACTGGGTTAAATCGACCCATTCACTAGGTTAAAACGACCCAACTGCTGAGTTGTTTTTAACCAAGCATTTTTCAGCGACTTTTTTTGACGACTTTATTCAACGATATCTAGTGATGGGCGATTTCAAAACTCTGCTTCGAAGCTTTACGAATTTTTTGTTGCGGATCTGTAGTTCGGAGAGCGTATCGAACTGCCAAAGTCACGTGATTTCAGTAAACGAGGCTTCGTCACGTAAAAAGTGTGTCGAAATTTCGATAGTTCACGTGACTTTGGCAGTTCGATACGTGATCCGAACCACTGATTCGACACAAAAGATTCGTAAAGCTTCGTGAATCAGTGTTTTGAATCAATAGATATTGTTGAAAAGACGTTATTTATTTTATTTTTTTGGCACACAAAAAGTATTCTCGTCGCTTTATAATATTAACGTTGAACCACTGTAGTCACATGACCTGTTTTACATATGTTTTAGTATCTTTCTGCACATCTGAAAGTGTAAATTATCTTGCTGTCAATAGACACTCACTGATTTGATCAAAAATATCTTTATTTGTGTTCTGAAGATGAACGAAGGTCGTATGGGTGTAGAACGACACGAGAGAGAGGAATTAATGACACAATTTAGATATTTTTACTGGAAAACAAGAAAATACCAAAGCCATCAAAGCGGTCACTTTTCACAGACCTCAGCCAATGTGTGGAAGTGAATGAAATGTTCACTTAAAATGTTCGTTCACCACCACTTGATATTCTTTAGCGAAGTGCTCGTGCGTTTTTTTAGGCGAGCACGATTCCTCGCACACTGCCGTGTGTGTCAGCATCAGCGGGCCGCTCTGTAATCCATGCGACCTTTCTTTGTGTTCGAGCCCTACAGTAAGTCAATACTCTCTTTCTGCCGGCACAATCTTTAAACTCTTTTATTTTATGCAGACAAGCAGAATTCCATATTAGCTTATTTCCAGGGGGCGCCGTTGGAAGTCGTGGAAGCACCTCTAGCCATGTCATTATAATATATTATACACAAATTTGCCGCAGATCACTTTCATCCTGGGCAAATGGCTGCGGAGAGACGGAGAAATGAGAGGGAAGGGAGGCAACAGCGCGGCCGTGCGCCACCATTCAACAGAATCCAATTTACAGAGGCAATGAGGGATATGACACATAATGTATACTAATTTCACATCAGGCTAATATAACCTCAAACATGCTCCTCTTTACAGAACACGCATACATAAACGTCCCCGGCCTAAAATGCTGAAACGCCACAGCTTGACACTCTCTGAAGATGCTTTATGAGAGTAATTGCTGACTTTGATTTCCTCAAACTAAATAGAATTAAGCCATATCATAATGTCAAATGTGATTCATGCATATTGAAACTTGAAGACATGTCGCACTAGATTTAAAATCAATGACCACAAATGCTTCTTATACTTCTTATGCATTTGTATATGTGGTAGTGTGAATAGTTGAGCTACTTCTTGAGATTTAAATCTGTTCCTCTTGCAAAACTTATTGTTTGGCTTCAGAAGACTCTGGTGGAATATAGTGTTTTTATGACACAATTGACCCTCGCCAGCAGTTTGATTGACAGGCGATCTGACCAATTGTAACCCCGAATCCGTCATTTTGTCCGTCAAAGCAGTCAGGGAAGTTAGTAGATTAACGTTGATGAACTTGAACTTGAAAAATTGTGTGTACTCGCGTCTTTCCGCGCTTGAAACAACATTCCTTCTGATGTTCATTCATGTTTATTTGATGCTATAAATGAACTAGTATGAAGAGTTTCACATTTGAAACTTTGTTAATATGAAAAGTATCCTGCTCTGTCTTGTCTGTCGACGTGTTGTCTCTTTCCATGTATTTTTCACTGCGTGAAAACATGATGTGTGGCGTGAGAGCGCATGGCTTGTCGGACATAGCAACAGTAACTAAAGGGGGCGGGTCTTTGCGAACAGTCAATTATAGTGCATTTTTAGATTTGTAATGGTGTCCAAAACCATAGTGGATGTTATCAAGTGTACTCAATCAATCCCACAATGCACCACAATAATGAGTCTACAACCAATGTATGCTCAATAGCTATAGAGAGTACCCATAATGCACTGTGAGAGTCAGAATGACCAGAAGATGGCACCAGCGCTGGTCCAATGTGGGTGCAGCGTACTACCAAACAGCTATTCCTTTTTTAATTCCTTTTTTGATTGATTATTAAATTATTTAATTAAGGTTTATACAAGTTCAAGGTAAATCTTTTTATTACTACTGGAGCTGCAAGTTTCGAATGACTATTTAACAGCAAGCACAAACTACGCAAAAGCGTCCGAATTCACTCCCTAAAGTGGACTATATTAGTGGATCAACGTGGGGAATCGTGAATGGGGGCGATTTCGGACACAGCTCTTTTTGTATTCGCACAGAAGAAAGCCACGCAGAAACGACATGAGCGAGAGTCAAAGACGACAGAATTTTGATTATTTGTGAAGGTAATTGCTTTTCTTGTACTTTACATCACTGAGAACCTGTGTCCTTGGCTGTCTAAACCAAAGGCTCTGTAACTGTGAAAGGCCATTTGTCTCTGAGACGTTCAGATAAATGACCAGCTGAAATCCTCCTCTTCGAGATGTTTCACATCCACATGCAGCGGAACAGCTGTACTCGTATGCACGTGAAGCACATATCTGCGCGTTGGCTGGAAGAGATACGGCGCAGCGTATGATCACATATCTCCCTGTTGACATTTAGAGAGTTTTGGTATGCAAATGGAACTCCATGTATGTGCCATCTGTGTAATGTCTTTTGTTGCGTATGTGCGCCTGTAAATTGAGCCCGAGAGAGAGGCCTTTTTACATAATCAGGCATAAAAACACAAAACCAACACACATTTTTTTGCGGTCAGGCACAAACCATGGTTGAATTGTAAAAATTTAGATTTTTACTGGTGCTTTCTTAATTTTTTTTTTTTTAGCAAATATGCAACTTAATATTTCTCTAGGCCTCTGATTTTACACGTTATTTATTGACTATTTCTATATTCTGAAATAAATATTTGATGGGTTACTTTATAGACTTCTAGCTACTTCTAAAAAAAAGCTGCTTTATGAAATAATTTATTAAATAAGTTTTTGTCAAAAGGAATCTGACAATTACTAACTGTTGAATTAATGATCAAGTTAAAACCAAAAAGTTGACTTTTCAACCTGATCTCAATTTTTTTGTACATGGTGGCGATTTTGTATGAATTCGTACAATTTGAACCATAAAATTTTTTTTTTAAAAGAAACTCATTATAAAGGACCACCCCTAATCTTACCCATCACCAGGGTTTAACCAGATTGTACGAAAACGTACGAGGAAGATCGTTTGCAAAGACCCGCCCCCTTTAGTTACTGTTGCTATGTCCAACAAGCCATGCGCTCTCGCACCACACATCATGTTCTCTGCAGTGAAAAATCAAACTTTTAGCGAAAGACCCTTCACAAACAGTTTGATTGACAGGCGATCTGACCAATCATAACCCCGAATCCTCCATTTTGTCCGACAAAGCAGTCAGGGGAGTTAGTAGATTAACGTTGATGAACTTGAACTTGATAAATTGTGTGTCCTCACGTCTTTCCACCCTTAAAACAACACGAGCCGCAGCGATCTGTCACGACACATTAAAGAGACACTATACGCTATTTATTGATTAAACTTCTTAAAAAATACAATTTTTAAATATGAAACTGTTTCATACGTTGTCAGTGTCCTCTTTGCTCCGGGATGTATTTTTCACTGCCTTTGCGAAGGGTCAATTAAGCAAAACATAAAATAGTTAAGAATTGCTGTGAGATTGTGTTGGAATTTTTCTCTGCAGTCTGTATCACCTTTGTTCTAATATGCAAATGCATTAATAAGATTGTACCTGAACAAATTAAATAGTTAAAATTAAAAAGTTTGATTTTGACAAACCAAAGATAGAACAGCCTCTTCGCCTGTAGTTCATTCTCTTAAAGATGTAGTTCACCCAAAAACCATTGTTTCTTTCTTCTGTGGAACACAAAAGATATATTTTTGGGTGAACTATCCCTTTAACAATCCCCTGAGGAACTGAATGATGCCACATGAAGACAAAAGAGAATTTCCTTCCACTTTTTGCACGCACATTTTCTGCCAAACACAAAAAAAAATGCTTCAAAGTTCATTTGTCACTTCACAGATCACTAGTTCCTGTTCGCACGGAGAGCCCATGCGCGCCGGAGAGACGCGTCGCTGTTTGTCATGCCGAAAGAGATGCATTGCGATTTGCACAGGATGTGTGAAGCCTCACCCCCCGTCCCGTTCCGTTCCAACACTTCTGGGGCCGGCCGCGTCCATGCACACGCATCTGAGAAACATCTTTTATCACAATTGTGGGGTGCGGTGCGCGGTCCAGATGGAGGGATAAAACATGCATGAGTCGCCCGCAGCTCTGAAAATAATTACACTCATTTACTAGAGACAGAGAGAGTGCATCCAACCAAGTCACCACCCATCATAGAGACAAGCTCCCAGCATACTAATGAAGACATGAGCCAATGACTGACCACCACAGAGAGAGGCAGCCTGTGAGAGAATGTGTCTGTGTAGGATTAAAGGAGGAGAAGTATGTGAAAGAGATGTAAAAGAGACCAGGTACAGGTTAAGTATCAGTGTTATGTTTCTCCATACTGAACTTCACATCTTAAAGTTGCCATGAACCGTAAGTTGTTCTCAACTTTTCTTTCCTATATCTTCTCAAACAAGAACAAATGTAGGGCGGGGTTTGATTTTATCTGTGAGGAATTGATTGGATGGTTGTGGTTTGCTATTGGTGGATCTCATGTGAGTGACAGGTTGCCCCGCCCTCGTCATCAGAGAAGAGGCAATATACAGTTGCCAATGTATAATGTATATGAGGAAGCCTTTATGTTAAGAGGTCATGTGCTGCTGTGTTCATCCAATCAGGAATGCTGACACCGCGAATATGCAAATAAGGCTGTTAACCCAGGATTGTACAGGGTGAAATGTCAGTTTATGAATACCCAGGATTAATGGTAACCCTGGGTAAATTATGAGCAGGGTCTATAATGACTTTCTTCCCGAGTTAGTTACATCACAAACCCCGCCCCTGAGAACACTCAACAAAGGGGGCGGGGCCATGTTGGGCTGCTTTAGAGTTGTTGCAGTAGAGTGTTGTTGATGCCGTCATTTTACGCCAGACTGCTTCACAAACGAGGGTCGATTCAAGGAAAAAAGATGAACATGACGACACATGCTAGTGATGAGTAGATCAACTCCACAGCAACTACATCAATTTATCCACTAACTGTTCAGAAACGTCTAAAAGTTGTAACTTCTTCCTGAGTCTCTCCATCAGTGTCGACTCCGGAACACTTTCGTCATTTTGTCTGCGTGAGATTCTCCAGTTTTGTTGTTGTTGAGCTGTTAAAGCTCCGCCCTCCTCTGGAGCAGCAGCTCATTTGCATTTAAAGGGACACACAAAAACTCAGGTTTGTTTTTGCTCAAACCTAAATTTGACAAGCTATAATAAATAATTTTTTGATTTTGAGCTGAAACTTCACTGGAGACACCAGAGACTGATATCACATCCTGTGAAAGAGGTCATCTTTAAAAAAAGGTCTTAAAAGCATGTATAGGTGATTAACAAATAATTTAGAATGTTTTTTTAATGCCTAACAATTACGTTAACTATATCATATCATTTAATTTGCAAAATTCATGTATATAATATTTAATCTATATGATAATGTTTTAATCAAGTAAAGATTCATAAGAAAGAAAACCAAAACAACACAAACTGTATCTTTCCTGCTATCTCTCATCATTGGATTTCAAAAAGGTGACATGCACCTTAAATTAGATTTCAGTTGTCAGTTTATGCCTTAACATTATTGTAGTCATGATAGACACAGGTATATAGTATTAATACTGTCCAAAATTGACAAACCCGTCTTTATTGTGCTTGATAAAATTCCTCGAATCGGGTGTTCATGAAAGAGTGTGAACTCTGATATAAACAGCTTATGAATGCATGTAAAATGTGAACGAAATTAAGATGGAATATTTTTAGCAGCACATTACTGAATGAAATACAAGTGTGTACGTATATACAATTCACCATCTTGGATCATCGCTATGCATCCTGAAATTGATTTTTGCATTTAAAGGGACACACACAAAAACGGCGTGTTTTTGCTCACACTCAAATAGAGGCGAATTTGACAAGCCATAATAAATGATCTGTGGGGGATTTTGAGCTGAAACTTCACTGGAGACACCAGAGACTGATATTATATCTTGTGAAAGAGGTATTATATGTCCCTATAAAAGTATCCTGTAAGTTTCAGAATGCAAAACTTCCTTGTTAGTCCAACAACAGCTTTTATTGAAACCAAGCTCCCAAAACGATTTTGTCTCATTATGATGCAACAAAAGGCCACCTCTGCAGAAGAAGATGGACGCCTACTTCTGCATCGTTGCCTCTTTAGCCCCGCCCACTCATTCACACGTCATGTAGTAGTAAATACGAGACACACAAACACAGCATTACTCCAGCAACAAAACCACAGTGATGCAAAATTACAAGATGTTTTGAAGTGCCAAGTTGTGGAAAAACAATGTTTTTGCATTGCTTTCGGAGCTGCACAACTAATCGAATTTCTAATCGCGATTACGCGGTTTTCGTAATAATTCAAAGGCGTGATTACAAAAAAATCCACTTACATTATTCTGTGTGTATTACGTTGTGAGTGGCGAAACACGACTACTTCAGAGTGTAAAAGGTCTAACTCAGCACAAAAGGAACTAAAAGTGATGTAAGGGTATGCTGATTGGTCGAAACACCAGTACCCGCCATTTTTAAGAAGCCATATATTTACTCCACGAACTAACTGCCAACAGTGATAAATGGACCTCTCAACCATACACTAAGGAGAAAATCCAGCGCGACTTTGAGCGGACCATGCGAAACATGATTGTGTATTTCTGCTCAGCTAGCGACATTAGCCATGAACCACATGGCAAAACACTTTTTCATATACTGCCTAGTTTCTTTGTATAACAGTTCGAATAACGTTAGACACGACTGTTAAACAGATCGTAAACTAATGAAGACGGAGAAAGCGAGCACTTTGGCTGAGCTGTTCTCAGCGCCATCAAAACAAAAGTCCCCCCCGCGCACCGTCAAAATCCCAACAACAAACGCATCATTTCAGAGTCCAAAAAATAGAATATAAAATTGACTACTACTAAATTATGATAAAAAAAATCTTGCTAACATTATAAGTTGACCTCAGAGCTCATAAAAAAATCGTTCACAATGCTCCTAATTTAGCTGGCTTCCATTTTAGTGCATTTACTGTAAACCGTTTGAATCATAAATCTAGTACGGTTGTGTTGGACGATCATTGCATGCGACAACAGCATCATTATACCAATATTTGACTGCAGAATGATCCAGCTGACTAGAATCAATTATTCCAGAGAGTCATTTAGTGGTCCAGCACGGGCCACAGGTGACTCTTGGCCTGCGGAGACTGTTCATGGACATTGTGTTAGTGGAGTCGTGTGTGTTTGGGATGTGCTTTCTGCCGCCGGCACTACAGTAATTGATGAATGGGCTGTTTAAACGGTGGAATATGAATGAACAGCAGGTCCCCTTGAGAATATTCAGCAGTATTGTAATCAACCCTGCTGATAGTGTCCCTACCTTTGACTAATGGCCTTAAAAGAAGCCTCTTAGAGCTCCGTTATTAAATTTACGATTCACGCAGCCAGACGTCCCATCTCTGACCCGGTCGGACACAGACTGAACGATTAGTCGCTCAAAGACAGTGAAAATATTAAACAATATCGCAGCTCTGTACGCATGCTGCATTTTTGTGAAAAATGAAATGAATTTTAGTTCTCCATGAGAGTTTTATATGTTTGTTAATGAAGCTCATAACTTTGAGATTGAAATATAGTTCACACAATAGTCTTTTGTGATAGCTAAAATATTAATAAGGTTAATAAGAAGATTTAGTGTGTATATGAACATGCTGCATGTGTTAGCTAGCATAGAACAATATTAGAATTGTTTGTAACTATTCAAAATAATTGTTTTATTGCCTGTTGCACCTCCAGTAATTTAAAGTCTCTCTCTCTCTTCCTGCACTCCAGTGAACCTGTTTAAAAACTTTCCGGTCGGAGGTGGGAATCTGCTCAATGAGCCTTGATTTATGTCTTTCGATATTAACACATTTTTCATCCAGCGGCCGGATGGAAAGCAAAGCTGATGAAGGATGGGAGGTAATCAAGGGTCTAATGTGGAGCAATGCCGACCACAAATGAGTAATGAAGTTGCTAAGAATTCAAATGGCATTAGTTCAGACATCATATAATGAATATTACATTGACTTTCAGCCATTCTGTAATGTCCCCTGGTAAAGTAACAACTGGTGTCTGTTTGTAACGGATCTGTTTGTCCCACTTTGTGACCATCAACCATGTTTGCTTTAGTAGTTTACTTTTATACTTCTATATAGATATATAATCTGTAATGTTATAGATTATTGGTTCTATACTTTTGGTTGTTACTTTTAAAAAAAATGTATTACATAATATATTAATATATTTTTCATTAATAAACACACATGTGATCTGTTAAGCAAAAAACATATTTCATGTTAGTTTTATATATATATATATATATATATATATATATATATATATATATATATATATATATATATATATAACTAATATTATATATATATGTGTGAGTGTGTGTGTTTATTTACGTAAAATAAATATTAAAATATTAATATTTATTATAAATATGAATATATTGTAATGTAAGAAATTTTAAAAAGTAACAAGTTATTTTTGTATTGAACCAATTATAACAATTCATTATTAACAATAAGCATGAATTTAAAAAAATATTTTTTTTTCTTTATTAAAATTGTATTTTTGGAAAATGACTTTTCATGCTTATGACTGATCGTTCATTTTGATTATTGGCTCTTTTTTAAATCTATTACTTGATATATAAATATATTTTTCATAAATAAAAACACATTTTATATGAGTGTTTATTTATGAAAAATAAATACTATTTTATATTATATATATTATATAATTATATTATATTAATATAACTAATATAAACTACTAATATATATATAGTTTTTGTTCTTGATATTTAAATTTTTAATGATTATGATTATTGATCGTGTTAGAAATTGCTTCTACATATGTTTAGTATGCATTTATGAAATGCATTTTTTTCAGTAATGACATAATATATTAAGTTTTTTAAATACTTATGGAAAATATGAAAAAAGTTAAAAAAAACAAACAAATAGAAACCATTTTTTCATGCTTCATCAAACATTTTAGTGATGACTTAATTTATTTTCGATATCTATGGAAAACATATTAATATTAATATATTGGCACAATGGATAGTTTACCATCACGTCCCGTGTTTTTTATGATTCTGATTATGTTAAAAAAATAGAAAATATTTTTATTTTTTCTTATGACTCACAGTTGATGGTGTTCATTTGTTTATTTGAGTAATAATTGCTCGAAACATTGCATTGCGGAATATTGCAGTAAACTGCACACAGTAACTGAAGCGCACTGGTATAAGCTATAAGATGTGCTTTTATTAAACATGTATAGATTCAGAACAGTACATTAATAAACGCGTGCAAGTGGCCTTTAGCAACTGTCCTCTGAGACTCGCCATTGACAAACCTACAAGCAGTAATTGGACCATTACGAGTCCCTGGGATCTGTATTGATTTTTCTGTTTTTAGGGCCCAGTCAAATAGTCATGGTCTAGACATCAGGGCTTGTTTCTTAAGTCCTTCCTCCATAATCAGCATATGTTGCCTGATCTCTGTGCATTTCCATGTGGAGTTTAATGGAGGATTATGCTGGTTTAAGAGCGATCATAATCATCTCTCTAAATTGCACTTATATCCTGCAGTTTCTAGAGAGAAAGGAAGGATAGCATGAATAATTGGCTTTTGTGGTCAGGCTATTGGACATAGACCCTCACCTTTAAATCCAAACCCATCCCAATATGGATCGGGACTATAGAAACCTCTGGCACAGCTTCCATTGTAACCAACAGACCTTATGATACCTAAACTAAACTAAATCAGTTTTAATGTGTTTAGTCAGTGCTAATGCAGGTACATTTATGCGCTTAGCAGATGCTTTTATCCAAAACAAGTTACAAAAGTATTTGTAAGTTTAAAAAGGTAGTGTGTAATTTCTGTCTTACTAGAATTGCATAAATAATAGGCATTTTGTAGGACAAAACCTAGAAACGAGTTGCATTTTAACACTTTCCGTTCTGTCGTGTCAAAGTCAATGGGTTGTTCATTAAATGCCTGAAATAAGGTCTGTGGTAAACACAAGATCAAGATAATTTCATGTTTTATTTTATGACATAAAATAAAAAATGCTGAGTTAAAAACAACCTAATATGGGTTGAAGATGGACAACCCCAGCGAATTTGGTTTTAACACAGTGGTCGGGTTGTTTTAACACAGCAAATTGGTTGTTTTAACCAGACGATTGGGTTGTTTTAACCCAGCGAATTGGCTGTTTTAA
This sequence comes from Zacco platypus, assembly GCA_038088235.1. Classification (NCBI taxonomy): domain Eukaryota; kingdom Metazoa; phylum Chordata; class Actinopteri; order Cypriniformes; family Xenocyprididae; genus Zacco; species Zacco platypus. Next base: position 19,940,636 of record CM076086.1, read on the forward strand.
CCAGGCGATTGGGTTGTTTTAACCCAACGAATTAGTTGTTTTAACCCAGCGGTCGGGTTGTTTTAACCCAGCGAATTGGCTGTTTTAACCCAGCGGTCGGGTTGTTTTAACCCAGCGAATTGGTTGTTTTAACCCAGCGGTCGGGTTGTTTTAACCCAGCTAATTGGCTGTTTTAACCAGGCGATTAGGTTGTTTTAACCCAACGAATTGGTTGTTTTAATCCAACAGTTGAGTTAAATGTTTGACCCAACCTGCTGGATAGTTATTTAACTCAACTATTGTATTAAAATTATTGTATTGCTTGCTTAAAATGAACCCATTTATTAATGAATAATTATTAAACAAACATTTATTAAATTGCTTATTAATAAATGTTCACCTTTTGATTATTATTGTTGCCTCTAATAATTATGTGTCCGATTATTTATTTTTAACCCAACCTGGGTTGTTTTTAACCCAGTTTTTTTTAGAGTATATCCTCTTTGATTTTTTTTAAAAAGCTTGTCTTGAAAAAAGTGGTTGATAACAAGTGACTAAATGGGGCTAAAGAGGTAAACTCATCGACTCAATAGCCTACCTCATAATCGTGCCCTTGCAAACAATCACAACTCGAACCTTTGACAAAATCACTCTGGAAAAAATCTGTCATTGAATCATTCATTCTAGAGATTTTGTTCAAAAATGCTGTTTCATCCAGTAATAAAACAAGTGAAGTCTTTTATGAGTGAGTCATTGAATCATTCACTCAACTCAAGTTAAAAAATTTATTCAGATTAATTAAACATTTTATATAAACTGCAACAATTAACATCTTGCTAGAGCCTCTAGTAAATTACGTTATTTTGTTTAGATGTCTGTTCAGGATCGTGAGAGAATCGTGCAGCTCTACATCAAATAAAGCAAAAAGACATGGAACAAAAACTGTGAAGTAGTCATGTGGTTCAAACAACAGAGGTTCGACCACTTTTGGGAAACAGTTGTAACTTGTTGGTTAGTTTTTCCAATGATGCATCATACTAGTTAATGTATGCGGGAAACTCACTCCAGAGCGTTTTGTAAAGAGTGAGTTTGGGATGGGCCGTGACTTGCTACTGGCTGAAATATTCATCAACGGCTGTCTGAAGGAAACACATGCGCTAATGCCTACAAGCTCAGTGCCAAGGGCTCTTTTCACATCGTCAGTCACAGGACATCACATCAAATGCCCATCTGAACGAAAGAAAGGCCCAGTGCAGCCAGATGCACCAAACCTGCCCACTCACTCCCAGATAAAAATACTCTCCGATCATGACAAATCATGACGAACAGTATGGATATGGCTCACAAATGATTCTCTGAAGGGTCTGGTGTGATGTGGTCATGTATAGTCATCTATAGAGGCCATACGCCAATGACCGTTACGACACACCAGCACAATACAGTCATTCTGGCCTTGATATAAAAAGCTTCTTCACTGTATACGGTATAAGGAAAGTGTAACAGAATAAATTCAAATTAGTAGTGTATTACTAAGTAAACTGATAAAACAATTAAATGAATCTGGATGTTTTACAATACAGGAAAATTAACTGAAACAAACTGAGGGCTTAAATACACAGCTTAATCAAACTAGCTATTAAGACACAGTCTTAACATAGTGGAAAAGTTTATGCAACTGGCCCATGGTATCTATATAAAAAGACACTGGTAACTATAGCATCACCCTGGCAACCACATAGCAAGTCCTTGGTAACCACATTGGAATTCCATGGCAACCGCATAGCAACAGCCTGGTAACTATAGCAACACACTGGCAACCACATAAAAAGATCTTGGTAACCATAGCAACACCCTGGTAGCCACATAAAAAGACCCTGGTAATTATATAAAAAGACACTGGTAACTATAGCAACACCCTGGTAGCCACCTAGCAACACCCTGGTTACCATAGCGACACCTTGGCAACCACATAAAAAAACCATACAACCACATAAAAGACCTTGGTAGCCACATAAAAAAGATACTGGTAATCTTAGCAACACCCTGGTTACCATAACAACACCTTGGCAACCACATAAAAAGACCATATAAAACCATATAACCATCTAAAAAGACACTGGTAACTATAGCAACACCCTGGCAGCCATGTGGTAGCCACATAGCAACTCCCTGGCAACCACATTGCAACACCCTGGTAACCATAGCAACATAAAAATGACTCATTCAAAAGGAAAAACAATGACCCTACAAATAAATAATACAATAACATCTAGTGGAGCTGAATGTATTATGTCATGTTTATCCTGCTGGTATTTAGGCCTACTGGTTTCAGTCCATTTAAATTAAATTTGCTCACTGTATATAGTATATCCATGGCTAGCCTTAAAATAGCAGACACTGTAAATGTTTTATTAAAAAGTTCAATTTATGTCAAAGTCTAATATCTACAGATATCCCAAGATTCAGTTCTCCAGCTCTGAGAGCAGGCAGGGCAATATGACACAAGATAGATGCGTCTCATTTGAGACGAGCTTTGCATATTCAGGAGCCGCTATAATAAAGTCAGATGGATGGGGTGTGCATCGTTCATGATAAGTAGAGGAGGAGCGGGAGGAGAGAGAGAGAGAGAGAGAGAGAGATGTAAACAGTGAGTGACACGCTGCTCTAAAATAAGCCCTTCATAACCCTTGTGTCTCATACCTGACAGTAGCTGTAAATCCCCAATGTAATGATGATGCGGCGGCAAAAGTAGCATTGAAAGCGCTCCGCGAGGCCTCCGGATACAATACATCTGAATGTGAGCAATAATTCAAGACGCGAGTCTTCTTCAAGGCCCTAAAAGACTGATCAAAATATAGCGACACATAATGACTGCCATTGAAGAACTTACTATACCCATCAGCTACTCTCAAATCTTTTCTATAGGCTCTTTGTTTTATTCTATGCATATTTCTATGGATGAATCCTATTTCCATACATAAGAAAAAAATCATGCCGTGATAAGACATAATTGTGAGATGAAAAGTCTAACTTATGACTTAAAAAGTCAAAATTATGAGACTACAAAAGTGAAAATTCTTAATTATGAAACAAAAAGTCAAAATTGACAATTTCAACTTGACTTTCTGACTTTCCATGTCAGTTATTAATTTTCAAGTCATAATTTCAGTTTAGTTTGTCAATTTATGGAAGCCCATTTCTGCCAGATAAGAAGGAACAAATATTAATGCTCCGGTAAGTCATAAAAAAGTAGAAATTATGATTTTAAAAGTCATAATTATGACATAAAATATTGAAATTATGACAAAGTCAATTATGAGAAAATAATGATGTTAAGTTCGACTTTTTATCTCATAATTATGACTTTTAAGTTAGAATTTCAACTTCGTATGTCAATTTCGACAAGGTATGTTAATTCCAACTTTTCATCTCACAATTATGACTATTAAAGTCATAATTTCAACTTTTTATGTGATCATTGCAATTTAGTACATCAATTTCAGCTTTTCATCATGTAATTATGACTTTGTGTGTCATAATTTCAACTTTTTATGCCATAATTGGTATTTACCAGAGCATGATTTTTTCCTCATGTGGCGAAAATAAGCTTTCATAGTAAACAGATCAGTTAACTTCACCCAATAACCTGCATTGGTGGATCAACTTACATCTGATGATGATGAAAATATGAAGACAAACTTCGTTGGGGGCAGAATAACCTGCACTGATGAATCATTCATAACATGACCAAGGTGTGAAATGTTTAGATCAAACCTTATTCAATGCTTTTGTAGTTCTTATACAACTCTGTGAAACTTAATTATGAACAAATCATGTCTGATATGAATATTGTTATCCAGCACTGAAATGGCATCTTATGCCATAATTATATTTCTGTTCAAGTTGAAATAAAATGACTGTTTGAAATTGAATATTATGCATACTACTTTTATTATAGGCTTCTATTTACAGTGTAGCACCAATGTGTTCACGGAATGTGAAACAGAGAAAACTAAAATGTTTTAGAATCTCTAAACTCAAGGTTCTGTTTAGAATCTTATAAGAGTTCTGTCAGGCGCTTCATAAGTGTTCACTTTATGGACTTAAGTAATCTGTTTTGATTAATTTTCAGTTTTAATTAATTGTTATGAATTAATCAGCTTAAAAACATACTTTATCACTAGAAACATTTGAAATAAGTATGAAAGTATTAAGATACTTCACCTTATATAGAACCAAGCGTTCTTTAAAATTGAGTTCTCTATAGAAGCGGCGAGAATACTTTTTGTGAGCCAAAAAAACAAAATAACGACTTTATTCAACAATATAGTGATTCAAAACACTGCTTCATGGAGCTTTACAAATCTTTTGTGTCGAAACAGTGGTTCGGAGCGACAAAGTCACGTGATTTCAGTAAACGAGAATTCGTTACGTCATAAGTGATTCGCAATTTTAATTGTTCATGTGACTTTGACAGTTTGATACGCTTACCGAACCACTGATTCGAAAACAAAAGATTCGTAAAGCTTCACGAAGCAGTGTTTTAATATCACTAGATATTGTTGAAAAGTCGTTATTTTGTTTTTTGGACAACTGTAGTCACATGACCTGATTTAAATCTGTTTTAGTATCTTTCTGGACATTGAAAGTCTTCATTATCTTGCTGTCAATAGAGACTCACTGAACCATCGGATTTCATCAAAAATATTTTAATTTGTGTTCTGAAGATGAATGAAGATCTTACGGGTGTAGAACGACATGAGGGAGAGGAATTAATGACAGTATTTACATTTTTGGGTGAACAAACCCTTTATGTTACAGTGTGGTATCTAATTGCTAGTTGCAATTCCATTTCTTTAACTGTCAAATAACAGAGATTTTATATTGCTTCCCGTTCAAATACATGCAAGTTGAGTGCATTGCATTGTGGGATACAGTATAGGCCTATTTCTTCCAGCATGCTAGTTTACTGTACATTTAGACGAAAGGCAAGTATCAATTCACTAGTATGCTTTCGATTGAACAATCTGTGGCTGACAGCGCCATCGTGTGGTCTCAGTCTGCTTCTGCAAGTCCAAATAACAGAATGACTCCAACTGAGGCCTGGAAGAAATCATCGATTTGGTAAGTAATACATTTCCCCTCTATTCTTTTTCATCTAAATATGTTTGCTGTGCTATGTTGTTTGTTTGATATCAGAAGCTTCTCCAGCGCCCATGAATTATTTCTCAGCATGCCTTTGATTCCCCCAAAACACACAGGAGTTGCATTTTTAAAACACTAGTCATATGGTTTGATTATAGTTTGAAGCTATGCAAGTTTAATGGGAAAGCAAGATTAGTCATGAAAATCACTTCACAGCAGACCGAGTTGTCTGGCATGTTAGACTTTGTAAAATATCACGCTTACTGATGTTACAGCAAAAGCAGCTTCGCGCGACTGTCACAAGTCTCGTTTGGGAATTGCATTTATTTATTTATTAGGAAGAGATGCCAAATATCAGCATAAGTTAGGTTAGAGTGAGATCCACTTTGAGGGTCTGACAGTAGTGAATAATTTACAGAGACAAACATGTAGATTTAGCACAACCGCAGCGATCACACGTGTCTGATAACACGTTGTCACGCGCGTCTTTTCTTTCTTGTACGCACGTCGTCATTTTAACATCAACCCTTCGCGCTTTGTTGATGGAGTATCAAATGCGTTCAGAATGAAACCTTTGGTGAAATACACGATTCTGAATGGAAATTGACAAATAAATGTAAGCATATGCTCCGAGGAAATTAATTGCAGCTCACGCTGAGCTGAGGTGTGACAGGGCTTTGAATAGAGGAGGAGATAATGACTTTATCATCAAAGCGTGTATAAATGACAGCCAGCAGACTGGAAATGAGAAATAACGCTCCTCAGAAACTCACTTGGATCAGCTGATGGCTACTAGTCTGCGCTTATTATATTCTTATTTTTGAATGACAAATCAAACCGAGATGTTTGCCAGCAGAACATCTCAAGTTGGTTTTGTTTTCATTAGGTGTATGGAAACATGAATGAGGATGAAGAGGCATTTAAATTCAATTTTGGATTGACTTCTAAATGCATTGCTATCTAATGTGGGTCTGTTGTGATACCTGAATATGTTTTGAACTAGTGCTTGCAACACAAGTGTAACCCCTCTACCCAGGTCCTACTTGACTCGCTCTGAGCGGGCCTCGAACCCTGGTCTTCCGACATGGGAGTTTGATGCTCTAACAAGGTTAGTGCGTCTCTTGAGGTCAGAGGAGTGAGGTTTACTCACATGGCAACTACTAGCTGCCTTCCGTTACACTCACCCCTCTAAACCTCACTCCCGTCCAGGTCACGGCACCAATGTAACCCCTCTACCCCAGCAACTACTAGCTGGCCTCCGTTACACTCACTCCCCTAAACCTCACTCCCGTCCGGGTCACGGCACCAATGTACCCCCTCTACCCCAGCAACTACTAGCTGGCCTCCGTTACACTCACTCCCCTAAACCTCACTCCCGTCCGGGTCACGGCACCAATGTACCCCCTCTACCCCAGCAACTACTAGCTGGCCTCCATTAGGCTCACCCCCCTAAACCTCACTCCTGTCCGGGTCACGGCACCAATGTACCCCCTCTACCCCAGCAACTACTAGCTGGCCTCCGTTACGCTCACCCCCCTAAACCTCACTCCTGTCCGGGTCACGGCACCAATGTACCCCCTCTACCCCAGCAACTACTAGCTGGCCTCCGTTACACAAGGTTATGCAGTGCAAGTCGCTTTGGATAAAAGCATCTGCCAAATGTGTAAAAGTAAATGAGGTCGGCCTTAAAGTGCACTAAATACGCCCTCAAAAATAGTATAATTTAAAGCAATAATAATGCAATTAAAGAAGATACTTCAACAGTAAACATTGCAAAAAAGAATATGTTAAAGCAAAAATAGCTGATATCTCCTCGGGTTTATTTGTAAAACTGGAAATGTTAGGTCAAATCAAGTGCAATGCATTGTGGGATAGGTCACATTTTGCTAAATTTAGTATGTGATTGGGTTTTTACGCACAATTTTTGCATAATATGCACAGCTTTCATACTGCAGAAAGTACTGCTATTATGCATGCAGAAACTCTTACAGAAAAACATGAATTTGATGTCATGGGTTTCACTTGTGAATTTGCATAGGATTCGCACGAAAACGCTCCAAAAGCACGTTTCCCATGTTTTATATGTGCAAAATCATGTTAAAGCTGCAATATGTAAGATTTTTACAGTAAAAATATCCAAAAACCACTGTGCCAGTGTTATATATTTTGTTGAGTTGAGTACTTATAATATCCCAAATGTATCCAACTATTTGTAAATCATGAGAAAATTGCTATTTTAACCAAGGATCCGGGACGTATGAGTCGCCTGTCAATGACATCATATCCGTGTTAACCTCGGTTTCCAGTTTTCTTTTCAGAAACCCAAACACCAAAGACGCTTTAATATATATTACATGTTTTATTAGACAAGGGAACATATGTTTTGATACATTTATAAACTAATCATTGTTATATAGCTAGCTCAACGCGTTTAGTCTTATTGTTTAAATCAAATCCTCGCTCAAACTTGCTCTTGTCGAGCTATACCTTTGTTTTGAATTGGCGACCTCTAGTCGACGAAAAACTACATGTGAAATTCATGTGGTTTTTCAAGGGAACATTAAAGGCCCTTTCACACCAAGAATGCTAACTGTAAAGATAACAATATTTGCGTCCACACCAGCGAACGATAACGGTCTGTGTATTCTAATCTCGCGCGCTACGGTTTCAAAGTGTGTACAACATGTTTTTGCTATTCTTGTTGCATTTACACGGCTTTAACCAGCAGATGTCCTCAGTATGTTGTATGTGACTACCTAGTGTAATCTGACAGTGAGTTTAGCTGATGAAGTCACTATAGTTGAATATAAAAATAACACCTCATCTTTTTCACCGCAACTTTACAGGAAGCTAGACAATGTTGTCGAAACTAGCGCTGGATACCTGAGGTAATTTTATGTATTTGCTAGCCAGGAATAATGATCTTAATATTTCTCACCATTTTAACACCGATTGTTTTGCATATGTACATTTTCTTATCAAGTATTCTTGAAAAGGGGGTTTGACTTGTCAATCAGATTTTTCTGGATCTCGGCGGTTAACTTCTCCGCAATGTCGTCCGTCATTTTAAATCCGCGAGAATTTGACTGGATTCTGATTGGCAGTCAGTGTTTTGTTGTTCAACAGCTGGGAAAAAATTGTTCTGAAAGTGATATCAACGATATCGTTTCTGTATGTCGTTATAGCTGTGTGTTGGACAGTGCTATTCTTTTATATTTAGAACGATTTTATAACTATATCGATTTTGGTGTGAATGGGCCATAAAACTTGCTCACTTCAAATGTGTATTGAAATAAAAGAGAGGCAATCAGTTATGCTGCTTTATTCAAATGTTTGCAATGATGTCTTTTGCTCTCTTTTCATGCTTGCAGCCTTTGTGATCTCACACCGATAGCAGGAGAAAACACAAACACACAGCAAACAAATGCATTGTTTTTCCGAAGCACACATTCTCATTCTGCGTTTCGGATTCTCTGGAGGAAGTCTTTCAGCCGCCCTTCACCTCGCTGCGGGTCCCGATCAGCCTGTGTGTCGTCTGTCAAACTCCACGCGGGAGAAGAAAAAGACTCGGAATGAGGGAGCGCCGCTTCCGAATCCATTCCCCGGGTAATTCATCTCCTGCTGCGTAGAAGAAAAATGAGTGCAAAGAAAGTAAATACGCTCCATTCAGAGACAGATGCATCATGGGATGTGTGTTGTCTTCCTCTCCACTGCCTCAATCATCCAAACAGAAGCGATCCCGCCACCCCAGACACACTGATCAGAGGGAATACAATGAAATAACGATATTGGCTGTGACATTTTGGTCTGATTTTCAGAGGGATATTTAATTGCGTTCACCATGCAGGAGCAGAAGATGCAGATTCTGACCGGGAAGAAGCCATTAGTCAAATTACACACCGTCTTGGTCTTTACAAAAGCCAATATCTGACACCAGCCCCTTTTATTACTGAAGAATGATGGCAATTCTAGCATGACACATTCATTCCTTCGGTTCAGACGCGCTGAATAAAGAGATTAGATGAGGAATTTCTTTGTCACCTCGGAACAAAGCGATAAGAAAATATGATATTTTGTAAGAGGGAGTTTATACGTCACATGATCACAGCGGAGTGCCACATAGTTAATAAATGAAGTACTCGACATACAACATACACACACTGAAGGAAGGTCATGAGTTCAATAGTGAAGTTCTTGATTAAAAATTATCCTGATTTATTCCTCATTTTGTCTCAAATAAAATGCACAATTATTTTGTGGTATAAAATATGAATGGTGTATAACGACAAAAATTAAACATTAGTGTACAAACTTTACTATTTATTAATTGTACATAATACTTAGGCATTTTATTTTTAAAAAATGGTATTATATTATAATGTATTTTTTACTAATTGAGGGAAGATTCAAAATTATTTTTTTCCTTTTAATCTCCAAGAGGCCATAAAAGAAAAACGTGCATATACAAAGTTAATATAATTATTATATTATATTATATTATTATACTATAATATATTATTCAAAAGTATTATATTGTTTTATTTACATTACATTATATTAGTATTTTTTTGTTAATTGCGGGATGTCTAAATTATTTTTTCTCTCCCTTTAATCTCCAAGAGGACAAAAAATAAAAACTTAGGGTACAAAGTTATATTAGTATTTTTTTACTAAGTGGGGGATGAGTAAAAATTAATTTATGTTTCCATTAATTTCCAAAAGGACAATAAGAAAAACTTACAAAAATGTAACATTGAGTGGGTTTCTGTCCAAAAAATGTGATTCAATTTTGTAAATATAATAAAACTTTCCAAATATAAATAAATTAATTACAAATTAGTTTGGAAAGGGCATAAACACCATATGTCCCTTTTCAGAAATATGTGTATATGCATATATATATATATATATATATATATGTCAATGAACAGTCTTGTTTTTCCATTCCATATCGGATTTTTAATCATGTCTGACCTCAAAGAAAGAGGCGATCAGCATGATTATGTATGAGAGGGGAAAAGCATATTAGTTATGATGCCATTGCAAACAAAGAGAGCAGAGCAAAGTTCTCCAGTGAATCTCTGGGGTGTTTTGCAGCTCCAGTGCACAGGAGTAAGGGCCCCGACTGCCGCCTCCGATTATTCATGAAACCTCTCTCTCGGGTTTATTTTGTCTCTTTCCCCTCATTTCGACTCTCAGCACTGCGAGTTACACACTTGAGTCTGAGGTTGCATGACATTAATTAAACGCGGGAAACCTGCCACGGCTCATCTGCCTTCATTTGTTTGCCTCTTTATAAACCGGTGACTTTAGTGACCAACGAGAAGAGCGCCACTATCTTTTGAAGTGTTGCCTAGAATTGAAAACACTTGTCAGATCGGAAGGGCCTGATCTTCCTATGAGGCAAAACTGATCCGTCGGATCGTCTGGCTGGAATGAGAGGTAGAGTTGTGTGTCATCATCATAGCAGTGATAGGAAAAACCATGTTTCTGGATGGAGAAGAGAAGCGGTCCAAGCATCGAGCCCTGGGGTACCCCAGTAGCTAGATGTTGCAACTTAGACACGACACCCTGAACCATTGGAGACCTTCATCATGAGGGCTGACGGGTCATTGCATTAGATAACAAAATGTTATCTTGGCCTCTTGCTCCTGTAAAAACTCAACACACATTCTCTGAGACTGTGACAGGGCCGGTTGACTGTTACTGGGGAAACAGATGATGAGAGAAGGATGACGAACCCATCCGGGACTGAAGAGGTGCGTTCAGCTGACAGCGGCTTCATTCATCTCCACCAACGGATTGTCATTATACAGAGGAATGACAGCACGGTTCAAGGCGAGGGGCGTGAGGAAGTGTGTCGGGTCTGACAGATGCTTCGGCACAGTTTCCCATTCGAAAGACCTGCATCTAGTGTTCACTTCAAAGACACAGACATTAGGGCTGTTCAGACTGAATCTAGTTATTACATGTGAGTGCCACGGTACTTGATTGGCACAGTAAAGTAAAAGTGTGACACATAAATTCCTAAAAGGTCAAATAAGACAATATCAGGGGTCAGTTATAGTTGCGTCGTGTGTACATTAAATATATTTGATCATTTGAAGAATAAAAATAACAGTAGGCCTATACTATGTGTAGCTATATAGACCTGTAATTGATTATTAAAGGCATAATTCACCTTTATTCATCGTTATTTTCTGTTGAAGAGAAGACGGTTTTCTTCCATAGTACAGGGGGAAAAAATACTATGTTGTAACTGTTATTGTCCCTTGTCAAACTCAAATCCTTATGCCCATTTTTCCTGCTTCAAACACATCAACTTTGAGGACAAAAGGTTCACTTGCTGCTTAATATATCCCACCATGAAGAGATAATCAGTGTTATTCACTTCACCTTCAGTGGTCATAATGTGCCTGATCGGTGTATATTTCAGCATCATGGATCTCTTGCAATATATAATACAACACCTCCACCTTGTGGCCTATTAGCGGAATAGCACGAGTAAACCTGCATTGACATAGAAGGTACAATCCATGTTCAATGTAATGTAATAATGTCATTAGTAGCCTACATGTACCAGTTAAACTTTTCTAAACTTCATAAAATCAGCCTTTCTCTGTCTTTACTGAACAAATTATCTCCAGTTGGTCCGTTTTGCAACATGATGAAAATCGTAGCGCTGCATACAGATATTATTTAATAATTAATGTAGTAGCCTAATTCCTCTAGTAGTGAAACGCGATTCGTGAAGCTTCGAAACCTTTGTGAATCATTTGTTTCGAACCAGTGATTCGGAGCGCGGATCAAATGCCAAAGTCACGTGATTTCTGTAAACGAGTCTATTCGTAATAACCGTTTCGAAACGCGAGCGTGCGAAATTTGTAGACATTTTAATATAATTTTATGTAACAGTTGTGGATAATAGTCTCTTATTGGTCTAATTAACCAAGCTCTCCATGAAACGGCATGCAATTTAATAAAATAACATATTATGCTCACACGCCATATTTAATGGCATTAGATGATTTGTTTATTGGATTTAATAGACTGTACTTTCAATAAAACATTTGCCATTAGTTTGTAAAAGGTGTTTTTAACCGTTTTGAGTTTTCGTTGCATTTACAAAGTTTTGACCAGCAGGGGTCATCAGCGTGTGGCGTTTCGAGCGCTTCGAATCATTTTGCGAAGCTACTGAATCAAAGATTCGAAACGCGATTCGTTTCTCTCACCAACTATCATTAATCCAGTAGCTTTTCTCTCCTTGGCAGCAAACGGCCAAAAGCAGACACCAGCAGATTTGACCTAGAGCAGGTACATGATATAGGTACAGGTAAATAATTTGGACTAGTAGAAATTTAATTAGAGATATCTCTAATTAACATAGCATGTGTGAGGGGTTGTTACAGATATCTTAAAGGGATAGTTCACCCAAAAATGAAAATTCTGTCATCATTTACTCTCCCTCATGTTGTTCCAAACCTGTATGTGTTTCTTTGTTCTGCTGAACACAATGGAAGATATTTTGAAGAATGTTTGTGGTCACCAGTACACTATAGAAGAAGTCAATGGTGCTCCCCAACGGTTTGGTTACAAACATTCTTCAAAATATCTAGTTTTAAATTCAAGTGTTGAGACAGGCTGTACAACAAGCAGTTTTATCCTCTCTAAATGCATTAGGAGCATGTTTGGTCTGGTTAAGATAACATGATGATGACATTTCCCCAAGATTATAGGTGAAGTTGTGTCTCCTGAGCTGTATTTCAGTCGCCCCCTATTCACTATTCCCCACATTACTCCACTAACGCTGGCCCAGCATTTTGGAAAATGGATGGATGATTCATCTGCGGGTGCCATCTTAGTAGTTAATTATGCACGTGACTTTTACAGTGCATTGTGGGTATTCTCTAGCCGTTAAGTGTACATCAGTTGTACACTCGTTATTGCAGTGCATTATGGGATTGAACGAGTGCACTTGGTGACGTCCGCTGTGGTTCCGGGCACCACTACAAAGGGCTGTTCCCTCAAATCGTGCCCTATTTAAGGATATAAGGGGTGATTTCAGACACAGCCCTGGTCTCACTGGGCGACTCCATCTGAATTTGCAGCTCAGCTGCAACAGATTTGTGTGAGTTGTGGCAAACGGCCAGAACAGCATGCCAGATGCACTCAATAACCTCTGTTGAGGGATTTCAGGACAAAGAAACAAAGAAAGCCAATACACAATCACTTTGTGTTTGTGACTGTTTCCACAACAGATCTTGCTTATTTCACAGAAAGCAAAGCCGTTATTTTTCAGGGTTCAGGTCATGATCTGACAGAAACCTAGTTTTTGTAAATACATTTTTTCTTGTGTATAGTTGGCTAAAAGGTATTTAAGGCAAGAAGGTGTAGGCAAAACCTTTTTTTTCATGACATTTTGAGTTGTTTGGCATGTTATGCTGTGTTGTTAGAGACTAGTGAAAAGAAAAGATCCAAAATAAACATTTTATATATCTGGTATCTGTATTTCAATTACAATACATGACTTTAAAAAGTTTTTTTATCTACTTCAGTAGCACTTACGTTCACCAAACTTTACAGATTTATTCCCATATATTGTTCTGAAGAATTTTACTGAGGGGTTTGTTCATATATCAATTGCCCGATTTTATACATCTTATTCATAAAAACATGGTGAAAATGATTTTTTTTTTTCTGTCTGTTAACAGAATTTTCTGATTTTTGAAGTGATAAAAAGAAATATTCAAAATCCCTTCAGTAACAATTTTAAACTTCAATATGTTAGCAAATTGAAACAAGAATTTTGAACCTGGCTTTATCCAGTGTTTAGAAAGATATGCAAATACGTGCATATTTAATTAGATAATGCATAATTTACATATTTAAAGAAAACATCTCTGAAAAATTGTAATACAAAAAAAATTTGCATTTCTTAAAATTATCAATGGACTGGGGAATAGATACAGTAGATACAAAATAGATACACTAAAAATGCTGGGTTGTTGTTTTTAGTGTATATTAGATACAAAATTTCAAACCAAGTGGCATGTTTTAAAGGACAAATTCACAAGCACACTTTTAATTTCCTTTTCATTTTTGTTGGTGTTTGCCAGGACTTTGACCGGTGTTCTGAGTATCTGTTAGCAATTGTTTCTTTATGTCTCCAATAACCAAGTCTCAGTTATCATCTGGTGCCTCATTTATAAAACATGTGTAGCTAAAATCCACACCAACATTCAGATGTATAAAAACAGTCTTTGACGTGGAAAAGTGGTTGGCGTCAGGTTCTAAGCAGGTGTACGCACTTTTCCTTGTGGCAGAGTCGGAGTACTGCAGGTATTTAGAAATATAATAAAAAAATTTGATAGCATAATTACACAGCATTAAAGTTCAATTATATGGCATGCATACTTTGTAAATCATTTTTGCCAATCTATAGACTATAAAGTTGCTTATAATGCAGAAATAGATTTCATATCTGTAAGAGAAAGATGTGAATCACGCATTCGCACATTTCTGATCTTAGATGTAGGACGGTTTCTATGCAACATTTTATAAACAAGGGCTCTCTGATTGGGTTGTTTTAACCCAGCAATAAACTTAACAACTGGGTTGTTTTAACCCAGCAATAAACCCAGCGATTGGGGTGTTTTATCCCAGCGATAAACCCAGTGATTGGGTTGTTTTAACCCAGTGATAAACCCAGTGATTGGGTTGTTTTAACCCAGTGATAAACCCAGCGATTGGGTTGTTTTAAACCAGTGAATGGGTTGTTTTAACCCAGCAAAAAACCTAACAATTGGGTTGTTTTAACCCAGCGATAAACCCAGCGATTGGGTTGTTTTAAAACAGTGAATGGGTTGTTTTAACCCAGCAATAAACCTAACGATTGGGTTGTTTTAACCCAGCGATTGGGTTGTTTTAAACCAGTGAATGGGTTGTTTTAACCCAGCAATAACCCTAACAATTGGGTTGTTTTAACCCAGCAAAAAACCTAACAATTGGTTTTTTTTAACCCAGCGATAAACCCAGCGATTGGGTTGTTTTAAACCAGTGAATGGGTTGTTTTAACCCATCAATAAACCTAACAATTGGGTTGTTTTAACCCAGCGATAAACCCAGCGATTGGGTTGTTTTAAACCAGTGAATGGGTTGTTTTAACCCAGCAATAAACCTAACAATTGGGTTGTTTTAACCCAGCAATAAACTCAGCGATTGGGGTGTTTTATCCCAGCGATAAACCCAGTGATTGGGTTGTTTTAACCCAGTGATAAACCCAGCGATTGGGTTGTTTTAAACCAGTGAATGGGTTGTTTTAACCCAGCAATAAACCCAGCGATTGGGGTGTTTTATCCAGCGATAAACCCAGTGATTGGGTTGTTTTAACCCAGTGATAAACCCAGCGATTGGGTTGTTTTAAACCAGTGAATGAGTTGTTTTAACCCAGCAAAAAACCTAACAATTGGGTTTTTTTAACCCAGCGATTGGGTTGTTTTAAACCAGTGAATGGGTTGTTTTAACCCAGCAATAAACCTAACAATTGGGTTGTTTTAACCCAGCAATAAACCCAGCGATTGGGGTGTTTTATCCCAGCGATAAACCCAGTGATTGGGTTGTTTTAACCCAGTGATAAACCCAGCGATTGGGTTGTTTTAAACCAGTGAATGGGTTGTTTTAACCCAGCAAAAAACCTAACAATTGGGTTGTTTTAATCCAGCGATTGGGTTGTTTTAAACCAGTGAATGGGTTGTTTTAACCCAGCAATAACCCTAACAATTGGGTTGTTATAACCTAGCGATAAACCCAGCGATTGGGTTGTTTTAAACCAGTGAATGGGTTGTTTTAACCCAGCAATAAACCTAACAATTGGGTTGTTTTAACCCAGCAATAAACTCAGCGATTGGGGTGTTTTATCCCAGCGATAAACCCAGTGATTGGGTTGTTTTAACCCAGTGATAAACCCAGCGATCGGGTTGTTTTAAACCAGTGAATGGGTTGTTTTAACCCAGCAAAAAAACCTAACAATTGGGTTGTTTTAACCCAGCAATAAACCCAGCGATTGGGGTGTTTTAACCCAGTGATAAACCCAGTGAATGGGTTGTTTTAACCCAGCAATAACCCTAACAATTGGGTTGTTATAACCTAGCGATAAACCCAGCGATTGGGTTGTTTTAAACCAGTGAATGGGTTGTTTTAACCCAGCAATAAACCTAACAATTGGGTTGTTTTAACCCAGCAATAAACTCAGCGATTGGGGTGTTTTATCCCAGCGATAAACCCAGTGATTGGGTTGTTTTAACCCAGTGATAAACCCAGCGATCGGGTTGTTTTAAACCAGTGAATGGGTTGTTTTAACCCAGCAATAAACCTAACAATTGAGTTGTTTTAACCCAGCAATAAACCCAGCGATTGGGGTGTTTTAACCCAGTGATAAACCCAGTGATTGGGTTGTTTTAACCCAGTGATAAACCCAGCGATTGGGTTGTTTTAAACCAGTGAATGGGTTGTTTTAACCCAGCAATAAACCGAACAATTGGGTTGTTTTAACCTAGCGATAAACCCAGCGATTGGGTTGTTTTAAACCAGTGAATGGGTTGTTTTAACCCAGCAATAAGCCTAACAATTGGGTTGTTTTAAACCAGTGATAAACCCAGCGATTGGGTTGTTTTAAACCAGCGAATGGGCTGTTTTAACCCAGCAATAAACCTAACAATTGGGTTGTTTTAACCCAGTGATAAACCCAGTGATTGGGTTGTTTTAACCCAGCGATAAACCCAGCGATTGGGTTGTTTTAAACCAGTGAATGGGTTGTTTTAACCCAGCAATAAACCTAACAATTGGGTTGTTTTAACCCAGTGATAAACCCAGTGATTGGGTTGTTTTAACCCAGCGATAAACCCAGCGATTGGGTTGTTTTAAACCAGTGAATGGGTTGTTTTAACCCAGCAATAAACCTAACAATTGGGTTGTTTTAACCCAGTGATTGGGTTGTTTTAACCAAGTGGTTGAGTTAAATGTTTGCCCAATCTGCTGGGTAGTTTTATTTAACTTTAACTATTGTTTAAATATTACTGTATTGCTTGCTTAAAATGAACCCAAAATATAACATTTATTAATAAGTTTAATGAATAACAATTAAACAATAAACATTTATTAAATTGCTTATTAATAAATGTTTACCTTTTGATTATTATTGTTGCCTTCAGTAATTATGTGTCTGATTTTTAATTTCCAACATATTTTGGGTTAATTTTAATCCAGCTATATAGTCATTTTTAAACAATAGTTGAGTTAAATAAAACTACCCACGTTGGGCAAACATTTAACCCAACTGCTGAGTCTGTCCATTTTCAACCCAACTTGGGTTGTTTTTAACCCAGCATTTTTTAGAGTGTATTTGTTCACCTGGTTTAGCGTAATGCAATGACATTTTTAAGTGTGCAAATGCATTTTGTGGTCAGTGTACATTATTCTGGGTGTATTTATGATTAGAGGCGAACAACAAACCAAAGCTGCAACTGTCCAGAAGAGCAACAACAGTCATCTGTAATAATTGGATAACAGTGCTGTTTGAGGAAGTACAGTATCCTGTTTACATGAAGCATATTGCTCAAAGCTGTTGTCCTGCTACGCTCGGAAAACAGGAAGTTTTATAGGGTGCTACTGTCAGATAATCTTGTTTCCATTCCCAAACCAATTCATAGTAAAATATTACTGAAGAACTTCTGTGCAAGTTCCTGCAGCCTATAGGATGATAAAAAGATTACATGAACCCACCAAATGTGTATTTGGACACTTAAAATATATGCATTTCATCAGATAAAAATCTCAAAGCAAAAGTGGCAGAGGAAACACAGATATTAGTTTGATATTTTGTTGCGCAATGCAAGTCAAACCAAATTCATTTGTAAAGTGCTTTTCACAATGCATGTTTTTCCAAACCAGCTTCATTGATAATCATGATTTTAATAATTATTTAAAATATTAAATAAAAATATAAAAATATTAAAATCTTCCTGCCTTATTAGGTGCGTTTAGCAGATCGGAACTGGGCAATAATACAGTTTAAGTTTTTGTAGGAAAACAAAATCAAACAGTTGAGATTTTGCTTTACACGAGTATGTATGTGGACAAAGTTGGATATAATGTATATCCAACTTTATATAAAGAGTAGAACAATAATATAGATTTTGCAACGAAATAAAAAATCAGGCAGTGGAATAATATACTTTACTTTTTGGCAAAGATATAAACAATCACACAGCCGAGATTTTCTACATAGTATTTATTTATGTTAATGTGGGCAGGTAAAGTAGAATGTATCTAATGATTTTATATAATTTTTCAAGACTGACTTGATGGTCAAAATACTTGTTTTGGGCTGCTTTGCAAATGTAATCTTTAAAATAAAGGGTGCAAGAGCTTGTTCTCTAGTATCCTTTCAGTCAGAAACACATTTAAGTAGATCTTGTTTAATCCAGCAGCCCATTTCTGAAGAACTGGACACCTTCCATTTCTGCCAAAATGCGGTTTAAAAGCACCAGGGTTATATGATCATAGTGTGCACATGACCGGCGATGCGTTGTTAATGAAAGGCCTTTTTGTGCAAAGAGATCATTAAAACCAACAGATGGAGAAGCGAAGAGATTTTAAACTCCATCCAGGGAGGTTCAGCTGTACAAATCATTGTCGATTGGTCACTGATGAGCAGTGTGCTTGACCAGAGCTGTTGTCCATTGCGGAGACGTTTCAGTGCCATCTGTGCAAGACTCTCAGACGGTCAAATGATCAGCTTATACAAGGATCTGTGCCTCGGCATTCCAAATTCCAGCTCTGGATTCCGCTTGGAGGCACTTTCCATGTGATTACTACTGAAAAGATTTCTTGTCCCCTCAGAATATTACCGCGGAGTCTGTCTAAAAGACATAATCACAGAGCAAGACTTTCCATATAAAGGCTGTACTTTATGAAATGACAGCATTGGTATCTGAATTAGGGGAACAAACTTTAAGTAAAATGAGTGTTTAAGAACTAAATAATCTTTCTTCTTAATTACCTGACTAGGAAACACTTACTCTGAAAAATAGCAAATAATTACTGTGAGTCTGAGACCACACTTTCTTTTCCATTTAAATTTAAAAGATTAGTTCACTTCAGAATTAAAATTTCCAGATAATTTACATGGGGGTGCCATGTCATCCAAGACGCTTATGCCTTTCTTTCTTCGGTCAAAAATAAATTAAGGGTTTTTCTCCATATAGTGGACTTCAATGGGGTTCAATGGGTTGAAATGTCAGTTTCGGTGCAGCTTCAAAGGGCTCTACATGATCCTAGACGAGGAATAAGGGTGTTATCTAGAGAAACCATCGGTCATTTTCTGAAAAAAAAAAAAAAGTATATACTTTTTTACCTCAAATGCTCGTCTTGCACGTAATCACGTTGGAAATATTACGTGCAAGGAAGTACTGAGATAATAAGATAAGTAACAAGATGGCGAAAAACTCCATCTCATTTTCTCCAAAATTGTGCGACATCGTCGTTTTACCTTTTTTTGTTAAGGGTGTTTGACTTAGTCTTTGCATGTTCGCTTTGTATGACCTTTCCAACGTGATTATGGAATGGGTGGCGCAAAGCAGTGCAAGACGAGCATTTGTAGTTAAAAAGTATATAAATTATTTGTTTTAAGAAAATTTAAGAAAACGTTTCTCTAGATGAGACTCTTATTCCTCGTCTGGGATCATGTAGAGCTCTTTGAACTGCACTGAAACTGACATTTGGACCTGTTGAACCCCATTGAAGTCCACTATATGGAGAAAAATCCTGGAATGTTTTCCTCAAAAACCTTCATTTCTTTTTGAACGAAGAAAGAAAGACAAACAACTTGGATGACACGGGGGAGAGTAAATTATCAGGACATTTGAATTCTGATGTGAACTAATCCTTTAATGCATCCTTACGGAATAATAAAAAAATCTTATGGACTCCAAACTTGTGAACACTAGTGATATATATAACATTTCAATCACAAGGCCAATAAACAACACCAAGAATAGTGAGAGCTTGCATATTTATTCAACTACAGCTTAAGTTGCAAAATGACATGAAACACCAGTTCATCTTTTAAAAAGACGACGAGGCTCGACTTCATGTTTTGTACACCAATCATACACAATTATTACAGAATAATTCAACATACGACAAGCTATTCACTGGCTATTTACAACACAGTTGGCATATACCTAATCTATGAGAAGAAACTGCGAGGAGAATTATTCAGATCAGAAACAAAAGGAAGAGCGGAGAGCATGCGGTTGATACGCCGTAAGCACTAAGGAAGGACTAGAGCAAGCTGGGAAGGTCCCCAGTGTAGTGGAAAAAATGGAAGACTAAGAAACTAACGTGGGCTTTCAAGTTGGTCTTTGAATTAGGATTGTTAGAAGTATGTGAACTGGAAGCAAAGACAAAACTGCAAATACTGAGTGACCACCCTGTGCTACTTAAATGAATCACCCAAAAGAATAAATATAAAGCTTTTGGTTCTTTTCCTACAACCCATAAAACTCATTTACAAGAGCGGTTGCTAAAAATGTCAGACTATTTTGTTTTTATGCTACATTTTTTTTTTTTTTTGCCTTAGAAAATACATCGAAGGACCAAAACGGATGAGTGTTTTTGTACTTATTAGACATCTCCAGCTGGTGTAGGATGTGGCGGATGATAAATCTGATCTCAGCTGCCCTGGTGTATGTATGTATATATATATATATATATATATATATATAAATATATATATATATATTAGACCACCGTCACTAGTGATGCAGCGGATCGTAGTTGATCCGTACGGACCATGGCTCGGCAAGCATTTGATTCGCGGATTAATTCCCAAGTTTAACCATCATAGAGTGAAAGTTTATCATTTCCACGTGTTTTTGCATGACAATTTACACATTCGAGCACACGAAGAGGTGAAAGAACTCGATTGTGCGATTTCACTTCAGCGTTCACACACACTGAGGCCCGTTTCAGATCCCGTTTCGAACACCGAATTGACTCCTTTTTCACATCTCGTTGTAAGAATGGACAGATACACACAAAATGATGTCAAAATACCCATCTCGTCAAGTATTCTCAAACATAGACGGTTCTATATTGCTATATTAGATCCGTTCATTGGGTCTTAAAGTGACAGCAGCTTATAAACACCTGCTGTTGTCTGTGTCATGAATGACAAACAAAAAAAACGTAATTTGATCCGAACCGTGTGTATAGTGATTTGTTGCACCACTAACCGTCACCCTCAACAGCTATGTGAATGTGTCCTTGATGTATTTAAGTAATTCACTGCTCAACAAAAACATAATATTTGCTCCATAAGATACCCTGTGCTTTAAGAATGAGATCTAGACTGAGTTTGCTATTGCCTGAAGTGACTAGTGCCAGGAACTGTAACTACCTTTACATTAAAGGGTAAATAGTGTTAATAATTGCAGTTTTGTGGTTGCTCCGACTGTCTGTAGTTTCAGAATTATTTTAGAAATAATCAAAAATGAAAGGAAACAAAACACCAACTCTTCAGCAAATCTGTTTTTCTGTCCAATGAGAAAGCCACACAGAAACAACAAGGGGGAATAAAGTCGATCCGAATTACGACAACCAGACAATAAAGAACCAACACCTCTTCTCAACATGAAAATATAAAATAAACCCATCTGAGCTTCCTTACCAAGGAGCAGATTAAAGTCCAAAATAGCACCATTCATCAGTGTCTCAAATCCGTGGCAGCATCTCAGTCACTTACCACAAGGAAACAATGCGTCTCTACAGCTATTTCTATATCACAACGTACATGATTACACTTTAATATACTGGCAAAGCAACAAAAAAAAGTTAAAAAGCAAAAAATTAACAAGCAAATTCTAAAAAAATGAAACAAAAAAAGATGAACTCTGTAGCTTTTTAGTAACTGCATGAGAAGTGGGGACTCTTAGCCTTAGTAAATACTGTAAGGTGTGAGTATTGACTGACATTGACGAGGTTTAGTAATGAAGACGTATGGATGGATCTGAGGAGGGACATCAAAACATTTAGACTGATATATTTGGCGATAAAGTCAAAATGGCCGATAACCAACCGGTGCTAGTTTTGATTTCAAATACTTATAAACAAATAAAAATGCAAAAAAAAAAAGAAAAATTACATTTGGCAATTCAGTGTCATTTGCTATTATTCAATTTTATTACTGATACTGCAGGGTTCCCACAGAATTTAAGAATAACTTTTGTGCCATTCGTCATGTTGTGGATAAAACTGATGATTAAATAAGCAGCACATACTCAAAAAAATAAACATTTTGTGATTTTACCAATTTCCACTTTTAGAATTCACTGATATTTCTATGAAAACTCGTTTCCGCCACAGAATAAAAAATAAAAGGTAATTACAACTTTTACCATTCTGAATTTCTCGCAATCGCATGATATAAACTTGCAATTTTGAGTAATAAAGTCAAAATTGTCTGATATAAAACACATTTATTTCTTGCAATTGCAAGTTTGTATCGTGCAATTCTGAGAGAAGTCATCAGAATTGTGAGATAAAAAGTCGCAATTACCTTTATTTT
Organism: Zacco platypus; assembly: GCA_038088235.1. Taxonomy (NCBI): domain Eukaryota; kingdom Metazoa; phylum Chordata; class Actinopteri; order Cypriniformes; family Xenocyprididae; genus Zacco; species Zacco platypus. Next base: position 19,963,386 of record CM076086.1, read on the forward strand.
TCATTCAGTGGCGGAAACAAGCTTCCACAGAAGCCTGACATTGGTATCGGCCTTTAAAAACACATAATTGGTCGACCGCTAGCGTTTGTCACATTCCAGCATTGTCAATTATTCAATTAATAAACATTTCTTGGTGGGTTTTTCTTGTTCACAGGAATTCACAGAGGTATGAAAGAGTCCAGCCGTGCAAAGTAGAAGTGGACAAGTGGAAGACATGCTGCTGCCGCCGCCGCCAGGGTCCCGGACCCCCGAGGACCCCTGTGGAGTTTGCAAACACAGACATGTGGGTCTTTAGTGAAGCTCCAGTCTGTCTTGAGGTGCTGTGTGTCTTTACTGCCGCCCCCTCCGAAGAGCATATCATCAAGGCTTAGAGTCCCAGGTTTTTCTAAAATGTTATTAATCACATAGATGGGGGAAGAGCCCCAGCGTCATAATTCATCTGTACCGCACGCCATAACCATAGAAAATAAGGATATACATGATTTAGGAAATAAAAAATAATATACATGAGGATACAATCTCCCCAGTGGGCCGTTCTCTATCCCACGTCAGACAGATGGAATGTCGATCTTTCGGGGTAGTTCCTCTCCCCGCCACCAGGCTCAGGAACACAGCTGTGAGCTCTGAGGAAGTGAACACACAATAGATGGAAATCACCGCTCAGGACGCTGTGATGTCATCAAAACACTGATTACTGGGGGACTCGACCTACCTATTGGGATTGCCCATTGCTCCTGTTGGTGTCATTTCTGAAGAAAGAACCTGCAGGAGAGAGAGAAAGAGAAAGAACAATTTATATAACATACAAAATACATAACTCACTGCATGATGAAGCCTATAGAATGCATTTATGCCTCTAAAATTCAAAGATTTTGGGGTAAAAACTCCCCAATGAGTTGTCTCATTTATTTTTTATCATACGATATAGTTAAGCAATGTCACACGAGTAGCGAGCGCAATATCGCACAAATATTGTCCCGAATAGCATGAGTGCAAAAGTGATATTTAATGTTACAGTTCAATTATTAAAGTTAATATTGTGTTATATTTTACACACAATATAAAATTTTTGCTCAATTTTGGTATTGAAAATATTAGCTATAAAGTCTGAGCAACACACAGCGGTGTTTCGTTTCTGAATGAATCCGCGTTTTGATCGAATCAATCGGGTGAACCGATGATTCAATTACTCCTTCATAAAGAGAGCCATTTACTCAATTCTTGAATCAATCAGCCGTTTGAACGAATCAAATGAATGAATGACTTACTCATTTAGACATTTACTGCCACCTACTGGCAGTTTTAGTTTCTTATTTAGAATATCATATTTCAGGGATAGTTTGCCCAAAAATGAAAATTCTGTTTATTTACGAGTATGACTTTCCTTCATTTGTGTAACATAAAAGATGATATTTTGAAGAATGTTGGTAACCAAGCTGTTTTGATCTGTAAATAATTTTTTTTTAAATTACAGCTGTTGTAACCTAATAGCATAAATATAATCAAATAAAATATTTATTTCTTAAGCTACATTTTATTAATGTCGATTTGATACTTTTCTCATTTAACACAATAATGACTTTAAGTTACGTTTGGAGGCAATTACATACTTGAACGGACAAAAACACACAAAAGTATGCTTTGTCGAGTATCCTCACAAGCAGTCTTAAATGAGTTCATTCAATTCTCAAATGACCGTTAAGAGTTGTGAGGACGGTCTTAAAGTGACAGCAGCCTAATAAACCTGCTGCTGTCTGTCGTTGATGTTAATCAAAGAACAGAAGACAAAGAACAAAAAAAAAAAAAAAAAAAACAACTCACTGCTCTTGACTGAATGACTTCTGTAGCTTTAATAAGGATTAATCTATATTCAATTTATAATTTATGCAGTGAAGACTGAACTGCTTGATTACTTTATTCAATTTCTGGATATTTCCTACCCGTTTTATCAAATATTTAAAATATATTGTCTTTGTGTTGTTTCTAGTTATTTGGATATTAAATGTGAAATTACAATAATATAAAAATACATTAAAAACAATATTGTTAGGTGCGATTAATCGCAAATAATTACAGAAAAATGTGCGATTAGTTAATTTTTTTAAATCGATTGACAGCACTAATACAATTATATATTTTTTTAATAATAAATGAATTAATATTATTCGTTCATCATTTACTCACCCTCTTGTTGTTCAAACAAAAACACAGGTTTGAAAGAACATGAAGGGTTAGTGAATGAAACAATTTTTTAGATTTGTCAAATTTTTCCATTAAGGGTGTGAAACATGTATAAAAAATGCGATTAATCGTGATTTATCGTTCATTTGACAACCCTAATACACATACATGTATAAATTTTTCTTAAATGTATACATTCGTGTATGTAATGTAATATATAAAAAAATAATAAATTTTATATAATTATATAAAAACGTATAACAACTTTCTTAATTATATACATTCATGTGTTTTATATTTATATATATATATATATATATATATATATATATATATAAACACACATTATGTAAACAACCATATTTTGGATGCGATTAATCGTGATTAATCGTTTGTTTGACAGCCCTAATACATGCGTTTTTTTGTGCATACATATGTATACACATATATACACACACATATATAAATATATACACAAACATACATATATAATACAAATTTTTATTAAATATATACATTCGTGTGTGTAATGTAATATATATTATAATAAATTTTATATAAAAATACCAAAAAATTCCTTAAATATACACATTCATGTGTGTATTATATATATATATATATATATATATATATATATATATAATTTTATCATTATGTGATATATATACACATAATGTAAACAACCATATTTTGGATGCGATTAATCATTTGTTTGACAGCCCTAATACACGTGTTTGTTTGTGCGCGCATGTATAACGTTATATCTCGATCTCTATATACCTATCTATATCTCTCTATCTCTCTATAGTCGGCTGTTTGCTTCAACAAAAGCATATTATTAAGAACAAATTAAGCTATGTATAAAATGCACAGGATTTTAATTTCTGGAACCCGACTGCTGCGCTCCGTTACCAAAATATCAGATGCATGCATGAAGCCTCGTAAATTTAAGGTCACAATCTCTGCTCGGAAGAAACATTCCTCCTCCTACACCATTCCCGCTGAGTCAGACAGACTTTCAGACGACGACAAAAATCTACCCGATATACTCGGTGCATACAAACATGCACCACACGCAAAACGTTTCGACAAATGCAACAATGTGCATTTCTTTTGCGATCGTGGAGCCAGACACCTGCCTCCCATTCCACTTCCCTGACTGCAGCTTGGAGCGTTTCCAAATCCAGTCAAACGAGGTCACATTTCCCCCGCCTCAGCCGCCATACTGAGCGCGCATGAACCCGATGAACCCAAAGTGCTGCAGAACAGACTGACTGGGCAAACACGCCCCTGCTGACACGGTTCCAGCTCACGCCAACGACACCCTATGCCATACTGCTTTTTTAAATGAAATAATAAATATATATATAGCAATTGCATAAGTGTGTTGTGCAAAATATGCCCAAAAACTGCTTGCACACCAATTGCAATGCAAAATAACAGGGCTTTGTGATCAAATGGCTCTGCAATCATTTAGAGTGTTTGCAGTGATTTGCATGATGCTGAAATAACCACAGCAGCAGAGGAGACACGTCTGCGCCGATGATGCCCGTATGCATGACTTCATCTTCGTGGCTAAATTTAGGACTGTGCCAGGCATGCAACTGCTGTGGAGCTCCCTGGACAGATAGGTGGTGTTCCTGCTTCCTGTAGCTCTGCTGAATGAGGTGAAAATGGTGGAGAAAAAAAAAAAAAAAGACACCTTGTCCAAACATGAACTGAGAAACGAGTCTTGCATCGAGAGGCTGCAAATGCTGCTTTTCCAAAGACTTAAAATGGGTTAAACCCCATACTTTTGTTTCTTATGGTCAATAATGCCGTGTTTGTGTGAGTAGGTGGCAGACTGGGGGAATACAGTCAGTCTGTCTGGGTACAAATGGTACATTTAGTTCTTGTAGTGGGTCGTTTATTAATCGAGTAGATCAAGTTTAGACTTTCCTGTTTAACGGCAGGCAGAACAAAGGAGGCGCTGAGATAATCAGCGGCACTTTCGTTATTCCTGTTTTTCGATTTTTATTCCCATCTGCCCTGCTTTTTGTGAGCTGGATACAGTTTTGGACTAAGAAAAACAGTTTCGTGCATTATCTTCAAATCATTCAAAGAAGTCCAAACTTTTGGCGAATGTGTAAAGGTTTACTTACAGATAACGCCTTTGTTCTTGTCCTTTCACTGTAAAGTTGCTGCTGGAAAAGGCGTTTGTGGACGAAAGCAGACCCGAGCGGCAGCCTTGCGGGGCTCTGACACCCCATACAAGGCTGCAGGGACTGGGGCGTCAGAAACTCAGCCGCTTCCACTGGCTGACTGCATTTATTTCAAGTGAGAGCTAATTTTGACCGTGCTGGACCGGGGCCAAGCCCCCCATTCCGGCTCTGCACTGCAGCTCGGTTCAGACGGACCGTCGATTAACCGGCGTTGGGCGGGGTTTAGGAGTCTCCGCCCCCTCTGCGTGCGTGCGGCAGCGGGATTGGACGGTTAATGTTGTCCGATGAGACACAAAGGATCTTGGTGTGGGCGCGTGGTGGCCCAGAGCTCCGAATCTTCCATTGAGACGCATTCAAATATTTAGGCGTGTTTTGTATTGTTGAGGGATTTTAATCTCTAAGGAGGATAATCTTTTAAATATACATGTTCGCTTGCAAGAACGCCTTGCAAGAAAAATTAAATCCGCTCGTGTAAATTCTCTACAACGTCAAGTAAAGATATTTATCAAGCACAGATGTGATTGGTCCACCATGACCATCGCGGTGAAAAGTAACACATACTACCTGACCACGCCGTTTCCTCAGCAGCTGAGAATGATCTATCCCGGCCATAATTTAGATCTAAATAATGATATTATTCGACTTCAATAGCATTTATTTAATAAACAATAAGCTGTGAAATGTTCAAATAGCTGCATTATTATTTAGACCAAGTTAAAGGAAATGGACGGGTCGATAAGCCCCGCCCATTTGGGAATAGAGGACGCGCTGCTGTCCAATGAGAGCGCAGCAATGAACATGTGCTTGAAGTCAATTGGCGAACGTCTGAAAAGTCCGTTGAGCGTCACTCGTTTAGAAACTGACAGTTAACTTATTTTTTTTTTTAAATAATAACTTTTAAAACTGTGAAACAATAAATAATCAATTAAAACAATAGTATAATATGACATTAAAATGTTGAGCCCCCAAATAAAGAGTCTTACATTTCTCTAAAATGGTGAAGTATGAGACAACAGCGTGTTTTGGTTTATTAAAGCACATTTTATAATAGAAATTAGAGTCTCGGTGGAAACAAATACACACTGAAATGAAATGAAATTTTTAATACTAATGTATTGTTGAGGTGTATTGAATAAGTAGTAGGCCCAGGTAAAAATATCATATTGTGCAATAATAACGTGAAACTGCACTGTGCTAGACAGCAATAATAATTCAATACAATGCCATTGGAATACTTCTCGGGTATCAACTAAAATTAACTAAATTAACTAAAGCTCTCGACTTGTAATTTAAGCTTCATGATAATGAGAAAACCGTTGAGGCACTACTCCTGTCCAATCAGACATGTCCCTTGTTGCTAGGTGACGCGTGACAAATGAAAACAATGTTCCAGGTTCTCTACTTTTAAATTGTTGCCGCGGGTTGATTATTTTTCCCGCGGGTTAAATGTGCATTAAATGCTGTATAGAGTAGACTGTAGAACAACTCTATATAAAATAAAAAACGTCTAATGTTAAAATGTGTGTTTTTAATGTAACATTCTCCCTTTGAATAATTTGATTAATTCGAGAAAAACTTATGCAATATTATTTATTTGAAGGAATTAAAAGTGCAGTTCAGTGTCTATCCAAGTGTTCAACTTGCTCGAGGTTGATTTAGAAAATAATAATGCAATACTTAGAGTAGAGAGAGAGTAACACCGTGTGTCTACACCGGATGCGACCATTGTAAAGGCACTGATTATAATGGGTTTTAATGTCTTTTGTCATGTCGCATCACGCTGCCGGTGTAGATATGGTAATTACTACAGTAATCTAATTACATTGTTGAAGATGCAATTAGCTAGTAATTAATTACTTGTTTAGAGTAACTTACCCAACACTGATTGAAACGAATTTTTGCCTGCAAAAATTCGCTGAACAATAGAAACTGTTACTGCACAAATCAGAGTCGCGATTTTCTGTTATATATTACTCGCAGCTTTTAGTATATTTAAAAAAATAACTAAAATAATCATTTAAAAAAAGACCAACAAATTAACACTTAGACTGCGTGTCCACCAAAGCGTTTTTTCCCCGCCGCAAACGTATTATTTCAATTGTTTCAATGGGAGTGGCGCGCTTTTTCAACTCCAGGAGCGTAACGAGGCGCTGAGCGTTTATTTCACGCCGAAGCGCTGAGTGCTCGGCGCTTTTTACTGGTCGCCTCAAATTGAAGAATGTTCAACTTTGGGTAAAACGCTGTGCTCATCACTGTCACTTTTTACCCAGCTGTCCAATCACAGTGGAGGAGAGGCGGGACAAATACAACATTGACCAACCACCACATTCTGCTAGTACAACGTCAACAGATGACAACAACAAGCGTAATAACGGAACAAAATCACTTAAAACAAGAGCCAGAGCAAATACTTTACAGTGTATTGGCATTTTTATATAGAAACAGTAAGAAACTATCTGTGAAAAATTAGGCTGCATAGATCAGGTCAGCCGGAACCAGGAACAATTCCTATAACACCAGATGTACTCGTTACATCAGAAGAAGAATTGCCCTGAAGTGTCAGCAGAGACTGTATCCTTTGTGAAGGCCTTACTGACACATCAGCCAGTGGCACAGATCCCCAACAAACCGTCCCACATCATTGTGATGAAAACGATCTTCAACTAGATGGAACTGGATTAAATATTTTGACTGTTGCAATCCCAAATCGGGCTTATGACCTGTAACTCTGCCTGAATAAGTGTTCACTGTTGGCCAGACGAGGACTGGTCCCCCGACTAAGCCTGGTTTCTCCCAAGGTTTTTTTCTCCATTTTTATCACCCCTTTCGTTACCTGATGTCACCTGTTGGAGTTTTGGTTCCTTGCCACTGTTGCCTTTGGCTTGCTTAGTTGGGGACACTTGTTTGAATTTCAGCAGTGTTTTTGGTATGCCTGCATTGGCGCCGTTGTATGCGAACTGAACTGAGATGGACGATTACATCACTGTTTTCTCCAGTGCTGATATACATAAATTAACTAGAGTAATAACTATTGATCTTTACAACGGAATGAATCAATACAAATATATAGAACAGTGGTTCTTAACCTGGGTTCGATCGAACCCCAGGGGTTCGGTGAGTCAGTCTCAGGGGTTCGGCGGAGGTCAAGACACACACGCGACTCATATGATTCGTGATGACACGCCCCGCTTTTTCCTATTAAGAAGGGTTCGGTGAATGCGAATATGAAACTGGTGGGGTTCAGTACCTCCAACAAGGTTAAGAACCACTGATATAGAATAAACTGGACAATGACACCATTTTCTTTAAGAGCTGCTGTGCAGCCAAAAATTATTTGCCAATTATTACTGTAAAGCTGCTTTGAGACAATTTGCATTGTAAAAAGCGCTATATAAGTAAAGTTGACTTGACTTGACTTGAAATGAGATACTACAGTTTACACAACACATCTTTGCGTCTAAAAACGTGAGACGCAGGAATGGTTTAAAAAAAGCCCTGGGCAGAACGCGAGGGTCATTTTTGAGACATGATGTAATAATGGCAATAACGAACAAATAAAACAGTTGCCACGCCAACGTGCTACTGTAAACAAAAGCTTGCAAAGTTTGCCCCGCCTCTGAGCTCTTCTGATTGGTCCACTGTTTTGGAACTGACATTGACGAGTGGCGCTGCGCGTAAAAGTTGAAATTTTTGAAATCTTAAAAACGCGACGCTCACGTGCGAGGCGCTGTAAAAGACGCGAGTGTAACGGTCATACACATCCTTCTAGCACGTTTACATAGAAAAACAATGGAAAAGTAGCGCACTGGCGCCTAACACTTCCTCGGATATTCCGTATCATAGCAAGCAACTGAAAAAAATGTTGCTTTGCCGAAGCGCTCTACACAGCTAGGCGTTAGCAGAGTGCCTAGCATTTTTAGCTGGCTAAAAACGCTTTGTTGGACACACGGCCTTATAGCTATGAAACAGTGAACATTAAAAATGTGACGACAACAACATGAATAGCTATTATTTTAGTATGGATATAAAAATCCATATGAAGCAATTAAACAAACTGAAAAATGCTATCTTTAAACCAGCCCCACAATCTAGTGATCCATAGATTGACTCCTAAATTAGTCAAATACTGGATCTCAGGCGTCAGCATTTTCCTGCAGAGCTCTTGGTGCTGTTGGTCAATATCGGTCCTCAGGTTGTACCCTAATATGGAAGCTTTTCCAATGGGCTGCCAGGGCTTCATATGTCTGTCCGTGATGTCCTTTGCATCCACAGCTCCCCCACCATCAATGCAAATGGCCTCCATCTCTGCGTTTCTCCTGCGCAGCTCCCTCACATTCTTCTCCATTCGGGTCCGGCCGTAGACTTCCACACGTGCCCAGAAAGTAGTGTTAAAGTGCTGATAGAGCTGCCAGTCAGCGCTGTTCCACTGCCGAGCTTGAGTCTTCAGCTCCTGGCTCATGAGGGTCGTGACATTTCGAGCGTTAAGCTTAAAAAACAGCAAGTCATCCATTTGCCAACATAGAGCATCTTTCAGCAGAATGAGCGACTCCTCAAAGTGGTCTGATATTAAGACAAGTCGAAAGTGTTTTTCAATGTATTCAATGCCATGTTGAACTCTTGGATCTCCAGGTTCCAAATTGTTGTCTAACCCAAAGTCAAAAAACTGTAGGTTCTTGAGATAAAAGGCGTTAATTCCTTTTGGGTTGAAGTAGCGGTTTGGGTGGGCGAGAAACTCTTCAAACTGGTTTTCTCCAGGGATTCTCCACGTTTGTGGTATGTAACCTTTGTAGTAGTGAAACGTTGACTCAAAGAGCTCAGCGGGATCTCGTAGGATGGTGAAGAAGAAGGCGTCCGCTGGGAGTAGCTTCTCCACCTCAGGTGCATTGAATCGCATGTGATTGCACACGATGTTATAGCACGCGCCTGGCTGGTAGCGCTTCACTTGAGTTCGAAGGAAGCTAGATGGGTAGGAGAAGTCATTACGGCCGTCTGGGAGAGCGAACTTCAACTGATGCTTTTCTCCAAAGCGGAGGAGAATGTTCATCAAAGTGCTGCTGGCCGTCTTATGGGTCTTCATGAACATCAAGTTTACTTTAGGCTTACAGGATTCTCTGATGCTCTTGTTCCACACTTGAATGTTTGGTGCACAAGGAGCCAGAAGAACACTGAAGAAGATAAAGAGTTACAAGCACTGAATTATTATATGTTGATGTGATACGTTCTCCGTTTGGGGGTATAAATGGACTAGGTGCACAAGATAGCGGCGATGCAAGTGTGACGAAAGAAACGCCCTTCTTATATTATTGTGTACCTCTAACGAGATACGTGGAGATACGCGATCTTTCAATCTTTCTCCTGTTGATTTTGAGGTTCAGTCTCAACAGTGATCCCTCATGATGATCTAATGTTTGCTATTGTCAGCCGAATCCTCATCAGAGATATAAATAAACATGGGAATATGATGGACTCAGTGTATGCTTTAGTAACTTTATTTGATATCATTATTATCGCTGTATTATTTAGTAGCCAATGTGATTTAAATACATATAATTTTCAGTGTTTGTATTTCCCCTGTGCGTTTCTATAATTTTACTGTATTTATTTAGTTCAAGTGAGATGAGAAAGAGCATCTGTTGCATAAATAATTATCAATCAGGGTATTCCAGAAAGGAAGGTTAACTTATCATCACATATAGCCTGAACTCTCGGTTGATTAACCCAAACCTTGCTTACTCGAGGTATGCTGGTTCCACAAACGCATCAGGGAGTAAGTTCAGCCAACCCAGAGTATGTTCCCGGTTAACACACAAGACCTACTCAACCGAGTGACAAATCGATGATTCACCATGGAAACAGACGCTAAGAAAAAGCGCACCATTCCACTTCCTTCTTCTTTTGTTTTAATGACATAATCTACTTTGTGCACATCGCCACCTATTTGGTGGTTGTGTAATAATTTTTTCAATCTTTTTATTGAATAAAAAATCTTTATTCACCAAGAATAAGACTTATATTGTTTGTTTGATGCTAAATATTTAATAACATATCACATATGTATTTTATTATAGAAATTATAGAATAGAAAACGTCCTGTTATAAAAAGAGAAAAAAGCACATCCAGGTGTGAGATTACAATAAAATAATTACATATATTATATATAAATTGAATATAAATTAAACTCCAGAGCAGGTTATGTTCAGAGAGTAAGTTGCTATGGCTACTTACATACCCTGAAAGTTACCTCTGTTTTTGGAACTGAAAGTTGAGGTTATCAGCTTACTTACTCTTAAACATACCTGGGTATGTCACATAACCTGCTTTCTGGAATCACCCCAAACTTAGGCCTACCTATATTAAACTGTTTGTGTTAACTACAGTTAAAAATGTAAATTAATCACAGTCTTTTTACAGACCTTGTTTTTATCTAAAAAGTTGATACAAAGAAAACAGCTAAAATATGTAGTGATAATGTAAGTAAAAATATGTGCAGAATTGAGAAAATAGGGCAAACGTGTTCACGAGGCATTTATGCAAACAACTAATCATATTACAGTAGGCATTATTATCCTTAAAACATGATAACCCATCATATATATATATATATATATATATATATATATATATATATTATATTATATTATATTATACAATATATAATATATATTATACATATATAATTATAGTATTTTAAGTGATGTAACAGTTTCAATAAACAACTATAAGAGATAATTTTCGTAAATCAAGACTGAGAGTATCTACGTGTACACCAGGGTTCGCAGGTTTTCACAACCAAATCCACCCAATTAATACTCAAAACTAGCCCAATCGCGTTCTGGGGAGTAAAATCTGCATTTTTGGCGGAATTTTGCAGGTAAAATTCGCATTCCAGGGGATAAATATAATGTTATTTGCCGTCACATGAAAAACATCTCGCGTGTTAAAGTATCCCAATTCCGCGGGAAAACCGCGGACTTGGCAACAGTGGCGTACACTCACTGATCGGAAATCCAACATGGCGGCCGGACGTGCTGCTAGTCCATTAAATGAAAACAGAATGCTTGCTTGGCAATGCGTGTTAAAACTGTTAAAAAACCATTTATTCTCTCATAACTTAAACTTTCTTTGTAAAACTCTGTTGAACAATACGTTTAATGCCCATTCATGAATATATTGTATAATATTGTATAATGCTGTATAATATTTAATACGCATATATTCTATGTATACATAGGCTAAATATGTAGGCTAAATGTAAAAGCAAACAACAGAGTGTATTTACCTGTGTGTGGCCAGGATGGCTGGACCAATAAAACAGTAGAAACCCATGATGCAAATCACTAAAGTTCCCAAAAACAACTTTTGTGTCACTCGCTTCATCATTCTTCCAAAGTCTCTTTGATCTCTGAAATGGAATTATACAAAGACAAATCAGACCACTTCATCTATGCCTGTCGATTGCATAAACTGCCTAGAATTACAAGAATCCAAAAAGCAACCCTTGGCTGACTGATAGTTGGTCAGACTAGTTTTAGTTACAGTAGTTTATCTGTTCTATAATCACATCTATTTTGTTCAGCATTTTTCAAAGAGAGGCACTCCGTTAACCTGTCTAGCTACATTTATCAGATGTTGATTTACTAGTTTGCTGGATCTGTATGCCCAGCGTCTCACACTGTATTTGTACGGAAACAGTTTCTTTCTCTGTGTTTACACACCAAACAGACGTATGCCAGTGTGTACAAGCACAACTCTTGTTTCAAAGTTCCTACTTTTGCTTTAATCTGCAGCGAAACACCTTAAATGCAACATTTACTATGTCAAGTGCGATTGTGTAAAATTTCTAAAACAAGTGGTTAAAACTAATGATGTTTTTCCTCGTTCTAACAATTTACAGAATGACTTTCTCCACTCATGCATTTTAAATTTGTATCAAATTGGTGATTCCGTATGATGTCATCATTCCATATGATGTCATTAAAGATTTGAACACTATACCTGATAGTCCTTGTTGAAGCAGCATTGCATTGCCACATTGATTCCCAGAATAATCCCAGAAATCATGACCAAAGACAGTGTTCAATCCATTGATGGGCATCGAATGGGAACCTGCTCTGCTGCTGACAGAGAAAACCCTTTATTCTGTGAATGTGTGTGATGTTGATGAATGATAAATCTATGGAGCAGTGGAAGGTCACACCCGTCTGTGATTTAATAAAATCTGAAAAGCTGTTGTTTCATGAATGTTTTATGAATCATCTGATGTGGTCAGTTTCACACACCCTGATCATGTCGTGTCACGTTGAATTGTGCAAACCTTTAACTTTATTAGACTTGTGTTAAAGCCTCGAAATATGATAACTTATGTGCCGATTTATAATTATTCAGTATGCATTTAAGATATTTTTATAGGCCTCGGCTTTTGAATTAGTTCATATTTTTTCCATTTTCATTTTAGTAATTTTTATTAGGTTTTATATATGTATATTTCAATTTTAGTTATTTTAGTATGTTACAATAATGACATTGAAAATATTATGTTTCAAAAAAAATTTTTCTTTATGCATTTTTTTAAAAAGCATTGTTAATTATATGCTGGATTGTAAGATTAATATACATGAGTGTTATTTTAGTATCATTATTATTTTTTAATTAGTTTTTATTTTTTCAGGTTTTTTTTTTAGTAATTTTGTTGTTAAAATAAATAGAAATGAGAAATATTACCCTGGCATATAATATGATATATGTTTTGTTATTATATATTTATTATTATTATTTGTATATTATATATTTATTATATATTTGTTATTTTATAATAAAATTTTATTTTTCAACTATAATAACATAAAAAAAATAATTATAACATTTTATTTTAACTATAATAACATTTTATTTTATTTTAAGTCAAGTCAAGTCATCTTTATTTATATAGCGCTTTTTACAATGCAAATTGTGGCAAAGCAGCTTTACATTAATAAGAAAATGGTGTCATTGTCCAGCTTATTCTATATATTATTGATTCATTCCGTTGCAAAGATCAATAGTTATTAGTCTAGGTAATTTAGGTATAGCAGCACTGGAGAAAACAGTGACGTAATCGTCCGGCTCAGATCAGTTCGCATACAACGGCGCCAATGCAGGCATATCAAAAACACTGCTGAATATCAAGCAAGTGTCCCCAACTTAAGCAAGCCAAAGGCAACAGCGGCAAGGAACCAAAACTCCAACAAATGGAGAAAAAAAACTCCAACAAATGGAGAAAAACTACAATATCATTTTATTTTATTTTAACTAATAAAAATTTATTTTTAACTATAGTAACATTTTATTTTAACTATAACATTTTATCTTATCTCATTTTAACTAAAATCATTTTTTAATTTTTATTTTATTTTACATTATTCATCACATCATTTCATTATTGCAGTTCATTTCCTGAAACACAGGTTTGCTGCAGTTCTTCGTTTCATCCTTAAGAGGGCGCCATTTTGAGTCACTCACTTCCTGATCCGGGGAGGGGAAGCGCGTGCGCCTCTTTATCCTCGGTTTTTTACTACGACCTGCAAATTATAAAGGTAAATCATACTATTAATTTCTCTCATATTTAATCTTTAAAGACATTCGTGCATGAAGAAAAAGGCAGACCTCGTTATTTGCTCGTGTTTGTCATTTCGCCTTGAGCAGTTGTCTCAACAAAGGAGCTAGCAGCTAGCACGCTAATGTCATTGTGTTGTATTATTAAATGCATTGGTATTACACTTATAGGCATAATTAAGTGATTATCATAAATATATCTGTTTGTAGAAATTAATGAATTTGGGTTCATATTTTAAATTACGCGGGGAATTGACAACATTAGAAGAGATGAGCGATATTAGCAGCTGTCATAGCCTTTGCATTTGACTCTTTTATTAATTATCAACGACTTAAATATGTGAATATTTAACAATATTAGTGTAGTTATTCTCCTTACAAACCCTATAAGCTAACTCTCTCATTATGTCCTGCTTATGACAAGGTGTTTTACAATGTTTGTTGCATTTAACATAGAAAAAGTAGTTTTTCTAGGTCTTGCCAAGACGTGTGGTAGCTTAATGTGTGTCATTTGTCGAAATGTTATGATATTTGCTCTGCAAAATCATTTAAATAACGCTCACATGTGCTTCACAGACGTTATTCAAATCTTTCGCGGTCGATTGGAAGCATCGTTCAGTCCCCTGTTCCTCATCTGACTCTCATGTATGTTCACATTGATTGATTGTCCTGTGTTTCTAAGTTTTCAGACTGTGGTCCTGGAGAAGGTCCTATGCTGGGTTGCTTGAGCTCGACATGTACTGCTTCCGCCAGAGTTTAGAGTTGTAAATAGTGGCTTTTAGAAGGACGGACTAGAGTTTGGATGTTCTGAACACCTTGACTCGGAAACGCTCTATTTCCTCGAAGGCTGCAGGTCCAGTGGGGTTTAAGCCATGTCGGACGGACGAATCTACGTGGGAAACCTTCCCATGGACGTTCAGGAGAGGGACATTGAGGATCTCTTCTACAAATATGGAAAAATTCGGGATATTGAGCTGAAGAACAACAGAGGCACCATCCCATTTGCCTTCGTGCGATTTGAGGACCCACGGTGAGTCGCACGGCCTCAGAGAGCTCATGGACGAGGCTTTTTCAAGTGTAGAACGAAAATTAGGAGCACTTTCCTCTCTTCCTCTAGGGATGCGGAGGATGCGGTCTTTGGAAGGAATGGATATGGATTTGGAGACTGTAAGCTGCGTGTGGAATACCCACGTTCTTCCGGATCCAAATTTAGTGGACCTGCAGGAGGAGGAGGAGGAGGAGGAGGTGGGGGAGGAGGAGGAGGAGGAGGGGGACCACGAGGAAGGTTTGGGCCCCCGACACGTAGATCTGAGTTTCGGGTTATTGTGACGGGTGAGTTAAGAGGTTTGAGACTGAAATCAACATGACTTTACAATATAGCCTTGTCACAGACTGATTTCCACAATTATTAACCTTGTGAATCTATCAAAGGTTTTTTTGTTTTAATTTTAAAACCATACTTTGTAGAGCTGCACAATTGGCCCTTTCACAAAGACCCGCCCCCTTTAGTTACTGTTGCTATGTCCGCTCTTATACCACACATGTTCTCACACAGTGAAAAATACATCGCGGAGCAAAGAGGACACTGACAACGTATGAAACGGTTTCATATTTAAAATATTGGAATTTTTTAAAAGTTTAAACAATAAATAGCGTCTAGTGTCTCTTTAATGTGTCGTGACAGATCGCTGAAGCTCCTTGAACTGTAGCTCCTTAATCATAGAAGAACTGGGATAAGTTTATAGTTATATAAACACTGTTTACGGTAGCGATTAAAAATAGAAGAAATAACCTCTTGAAAGACGCTTTAAACAATGACTGTATCGATTACATTGTTACACCAGTAGGTGGCAACAAGTGACAAATGTGTTTGTCACTGAATCATTCGAAATTCGCTCAAATGCCAGTTCATCTAGTAATGAAACGAGTGAGTCATTGAATCATTCATTCAACCCAAGCTTTTTTATTAATTCAGATTGATTAAACATTTTAAATAGACTGCAGCAAATTAAGTTTGTCAGAACCTCTAGTAAATTGGTTATTTGAGGCAAATTTGATATCTTTCTCTCTTGACCAATGTAATCACTCAATTATACAAGAATGTATAATTACACCAGTAGGTGGCGACAAGTGACTGTTAAAAACATGTATTTTTCATTGATTCATTCATTCATTCATTCGCTCAAAAACGCTGATTCGTCCAGTAAGAAAACAAATGAAGTCTTTATGAGTGAGTCATTGAATCATTCATTCAAGAGATTTGTTCAAAAAGGCTGATTCATTCAGTAGTGAAACAATGAAGTCTTTAAGCTTGTTTGAGATGCATTGGCGCTGTACAGACCGATCGGCGTATGACATCAAAGTACAGCGCGAGCGATTCACAAGCATAAGGAGTCGTGGTATGCTCTCCAATCGCTCTCATGGTACTTTGATGTCATACGCCGATCGGTCTAAGCAGTGCAGGTGCATCTCGAACAAGCCCTTTATGAGTGAGTCATTGAATCACTCATTCAAGAGATTTGTTAAAAATCTGCTAATTCATTCAGTAAGGAAATAATTGAAGTCTTAATTAGTGAGTCATTGAATCATTCATTCAACCCAATTTTTTTTAATCAGATTAAACATTTTAAATGCACCGCAGCCATTTACATTTTAGTTGTCTGTTCACAATCGTGAGAGAATCGTGATCTCGTATTTGAACCCAAAAAAATTGTGATTCTCAATGTATCCAGAATCGCACTGCTCTAATACTACGTGTTATTTTACATTGCCATTAAATTACAGAAAACTAGTTAAAGCTGCCATGTGAGTGTCTCTGATACGTTGGCTGAGGCAAATTTGGCATCTTTCTTCTAACCAACGTAATCAGTCTCCTGGTAATTTTTCCTCTTTTGTAAAGTCATAGAAACACAATGGTGGATTTTTTGCTGTTTGAGTAAATGGGAACGATTAAATAATATTTGTTAGTTTCCGTCACTATGGAAGTTTACCCAACTATGACGACTTCTGCTTCTGAGAACCCTGGTAATATGAAAAGGGTTTACTTTTTACTTAGTGATTAATCATAATGGATTGTGAATTCTTGACCTTGATGTTAATATGTTTACATGCATATGCATATACAACATTTACAGCACTTTTCATTATAACTCTCAAGGTGTTTTGTAGATGTTTCTGAACATATAAAAAACCTTTCCCTGCAGGTCTTCCTCCCACTGGCAGCTGGCAGGACCTCAAAGACCACATGCGGGAGGCTGGAGATGTGTGTTTCGCTGATGTGCAGCGTGACGGTGAGGGCGTGGTTGAGTTCCTCAGACGCGAGGACATGGAGTACGCTCTGCGGCGCCTGGATGGCACAGAGTTCAGATCCCACCAGGTGAGGGTCCTGTGAAACACTCATTGTTAAAAGTGTATTGGAGTGTGCAAAATCACACTTTCGGTTCGTCCCTCAGGTTTTTTTTTTTTTTTTAACTTTATATTTTACTTATAAAGTAAATTATTTACTTATTTAATTTGGCAGTGGCTTTTATTCAAAGCAACTTACAAGTGAGAAGTTGCCCTTGGTGGGGATTAGAAGTGAGTGGTTTACCCACTTTATTGTGCTAACACAAGTGAATAATTCAAAACCTTGTACATGCTAAAATAATATAACACCAATAAATTGCATCATTAACAATTTACGTCATGCAGATAGATGAACTTAGAAGTCGTGAGTTTATCACAATGAGCATCTACAATGATGCAAACTATGGAAGCTTGTTTCCGCCACAAAAAAGGTAATTGCGACTTTTTTTTTTTTTTATCAGAATTGCGAAATTTAAACTTGCAAGTTATAAAGTCATATTTGCGAGATATAAATTCGCAGTTCTGACTTTATAATCTCGCAATTGTTTAAATTTCTCAATTCTGACTTTGTAACTCGCAATTTGGACTTTAACTCGCAATTTGGACTTTAACTCGCAATTTGGACTTTAACTTTAACTCGCAATTCGGACTTTGTAGCTCGCAATTGTGAGAAAGTCGTAATTACCTTTTTTTATTTTTTATTTCATGGCGGAAACAAGCTTCCATTGCAAACACCTGTAACCCTGGTAGGCGGAAGTTTCTTTTCTAACCGTTTAACCTGAGCTCTTTCGTGTTCTGTGATTGTTACTGAAGAGTACGAGCCCTCACATCGCTAAAACATCGTTAAAACATCCCAATGCTGTATGGCCAGATGATGCGCAAACTACATTTCTTGGCTGGATAAAGCAAAGCAGTCTCTTGCTAGTAAAGTTTTGGTGGAAGCGGATTGTAATTAAGGTAAAGACGAATGCAGTAACGTACAAAGTTTGTACAGTAAGCACTCTTGATGGTGCTCTACGCTAGTTTTTAACCGCATACTCAAATGCTCAAGTAGAAGAGTGCTTGTGCGTTCGATTTGAGTCTGACAATGTACTTGCAGCCCACTGCAAACACCCATGTAATTCGCTTCAGTCTTTTCGAACTTCATGAATGATTATTTTATAGAAGGTTCAAGTGGTGTGTGTAAAGAATTGGAAGCAAGCAGAGTACAGCTGTTTCTAAAGCAAACATTGCGATCTGCTGTTAAAAATTAAGCTCAGAGTCCATTCTAGAGAGAATCGCGATGCATTCGAAAAATCTTAGAAGCAATCCAGAATAATTCTCGATTCACAATGCATATCAGTATCGGACACATTTCAGTTCATACACATTGTTTCCACACACATTGAGCATAATGTTTTTATATGTCATGTGTTTGTTGCTTTGTTTAGTAATTATGAATGGATCTGTGAACTGTAGTATATGTAGCCAGGTCAAAATGGTTGGTTTAGGCAACTTTTTGGCATCTCCATGTGGTTCTGTTTGGTATCGCAATTTGACTTGTCTAAAATGTAAACGAGCTCTTTGCTGTGCACATACTGTAGACTGTAGACCACTTATATGCCTAATACTAGCACACATTTATCTAGGTTAACGTTTGAGAGAGCTGCCATGTGAAGTCGCTAACATAAGGCCACTACCGTAATTTCCGGACTATTGAGCGCACCTGAATATAAGCTGCACCCACTGAATTTTAAAAAAAATATTATTTTCAACATAAATAAGCCGCACGCGTCTATAAGCCGCAGGTGTCTACAGGTACATTGAAACAAATGAACTTTACACAAGCTTTAATTAAACTCTAAAATCCTCAAACTTCATCGCGGTGGCGATTGTTTTGGCTTTCAGTCAGATCTGACGCGAATATTCATTCACATTCTGTGACGTGCTCAGTTTTTTGGCGGCATGTTTACTGTTTAGATTGAATCGAGCGCGCTCAAACTTCGCATCATTCTGATTACGGTAGTCATTTTGTCACCCTCATCATGACAAAGACACGGAGAAATGCATATGATGCTGCACTCAAGTTGAAGGCGTTAATCTGGCTGTTGGAAAAGGAAATAGAGCTGCTGCACGGGAGCTTGGTCTTCATGAGTCGATGAGAAGATGTTGGAAACAGCAGCGTGAGGAATTGACTCGGCGCAAAAAGACAACTAAGCTGTCTTTTCGCCGTTCGCGTCGCGTTCGCGTCTTTTGCGCGCGCTTACATAGGAAATAATGAATATGCGCGCGCAAAAGACGCGATATGCATCATATGCACTTCTCCGTGTCTTTGTCATGAGCGGGAAAAATCCATATATTAGCCGCGTCTTTGTTTAAGCCGCTAGGTTCAAAGCTTGGGGAAAAAGTTGCGGCTTATAGTCCGGAAAATACGGTACTTGCGTGTTTTAGATAAGTTATGTTTGAGGTCGCACATCACCTTTTTGTGGTCATTCTTTACCCTCTCGAAATGTTCCCACACTTTGGAGTTTTTGCCAGATTACCTCATGGACTAGCCGTGTGAGCGATCTGTCACTGCGTGGCTTCGCCAATTCCTGTGGAGTTTTTTTTCTGTTACTAACCGACTGATTAAAATGTAGTCTATTAATCTCTAGTTTCAAAGATGGTTTCTGTCATTTTAGAAAGTTCTTATCACGCCGACGTATGTTCAAGTTTTCGTTTATCCAATTAGTTTGGTTTTAGTTAGTTATTTGATGCTATAAAAACGGGGTGTAACGTCATGTGCTAGCGATTGAGTTGGGCTCCGAATCGTTACTGGGATATTTTGGCTTCATTTTCCTTTTTTTTTTTTTCTTGTTTAAAGTCTATGGTCTAATTCCTAATTTAGTTTTTCAACTAATAATTATATTTTATTTTATTTCAGGTTTATTTCTTTTTTTTAAAGATTTATTTTTGGTGTTTGGCCTTTTATTATGACAGTTAATTAACTGGAAGTAAAGTTTGAGAGTTAGAGAGGGCGACGGGATCGGGAAGGGCCCACGAGCCGGAACTGCGCTTTATGTAGGCGTGCTGCCCACAAGGCTATTGTCACCAATAGCAGAAATGTTTTTAATTGTTTTCGTTAACGATAATAACCCTGTTTTCATTCACCTTGTTTGTTGTGCAGGGAGAGACGTCCTACATCAGAGTCATGGAGGAGCGGGGCACAAGCTGGGGTCGCTCGCGTTCCCGGTCCAGGTCTCGCGGACGCTACTCGCCCCCATACCAGAGCAGAGGGTCGCCGCCTCCCCGGTACCGATCGCCACCGCGTCACATGACCCGCCATAGCCCGCCCTCCCGACGAGCCCCGCTTCAGCATCACAGCCCGCCGCCGCGCCACTATCGATGAGCGCCAGTCGCCGCAGCTCCTTTTCTCCGTGCTCCCTTTTCCTTTCTCAATTTTGTAATTTACATTCCATTGTAGGAACCCGAATGGCCTTATTCACCGTTCAGTTCATGGAGAGTTTGCGAAATGTGTAAATGATCACGTGGATGATGCGAGTATGTTTACAGAACAGATGATGTGGTTATGATTGTGAAAGATCTGAAGATGAATAACCTGTTGTGTCGTTTGTAATTGATATTATTGACATGAAGCAACAGACTAAAAACGTGCTGTGATTAATCTGGTCCATTTCATAAACATGATAATTTTATTATTTTTTTATGATTTGAATAAAAGGCTGAAATTTTAAAATATTTCTTTCTGGAATCTCCCCATGTGTTTTTTTTTTTCTTTCATGTTTTGTATCATGTGATGACTGTGCATTTTTTTTTTTTTTTCAATTAAAAGCATTGAGTCAAATTTACTCCCAGTGTATCGCGAATCATTTATACGCCCTCCTAGTAATAACAAAGAATAAAGTAAATTATCGCTGAAGAAAAGCGAAATTCATTTGTCAGATCAGAACTTTTGAACAAAACCAGGTTTAGTTTGTTTCATTAGTGTAATTATGTGACGGCTCAGATTTAATTTTTCAATAAATAACACAATGTGTTGGAGTCTATACATGATTGATGACAAAAGAAGTATTAGAAGTTACAAACTGCGTTCATCAATGTCAAAATTGCTGAGATATCCAATCAAATCAAAGGAGGCGGGACTTCACCGTTCGCGGATTTTCAGCTCTACGCTTCAGTTTTTGACGGTTAAAGACCGCGAATGCGAGGTAAGATTTAGCTGTTTACGATATTTATATATATATATATATATATATATATATATATATATATACGTAATATCCAGTGATGCACACTACTTAACGATCATGTCAAATTTCGCCGTGTTGAATGTAAAATATAGGCTGAATCATTTACGTCTTACAAGAAACATTTGCCTCATACGAATAAGAGTGAATTTGTGTATATTTTAAAATAAATGTATCATTTGTAAATAGCTAAAATTGATAACATTCTTGTTTTACTGTTCTTTCGTTTTCTTTGATTGGCCCAAAGAAGCTTTGTGAAGCTTCGAAACCTTTGTGAATCATTTGTTTCGAACCAGTGATTCAGAGCGCGTGTCGAACAAACTGCCAAAGTCACGTGGTTTCAGTACACGAGGCTTCGTTATGTCATAACCGTCATAAATTTCAGTTTATTAACCCGTCTATATGGTTATGGTTATAATCTCATCAGTTCTATAAATTTGTAATTTTATAATAAAAATGAAGAGTTGTAGTTAAGTCTCTTACTGACAAGACCTACCGTAGCCTAATACAGCGGTCCCCAACCTTTTTTGCGCCACGGACCGGTTTAATATCAGACAATATTTTCACGGACCGGCCTTTAAGGTGTGGCGGATAAAAACAACAAAATAAAATGATACGACCAGCATAAAAACTGGGGTATTTTTTAAATATTATAATAAACGTGAATCCAATGTGTAGGCTTACTCGCAACTTTATTAGCAGCGTCCTCGTAACATCGCGCCAACAACATGAGTAACATCCTCTCCGCCACCTAACTCTCTCTGGCGGGCTTGGTGCGTGTAAATCACCTGTTGCGATAAATCCATATTTCAAGTAGGACTCCTGGTATTGTCTGTTAAATGCAGCTTTCTTTTTCTTGGAAATCGTAGGCTCTTCTTCTGTCTCCTCACTGGGCCGTTTCCCCTTCGCAAAGAAGATTTCCAGAGACGATTGTTTTTTTGCTAGTTTTTGTGTGTTTATTTTTAGCGGTAACGTATCACGTGACCTAAACAAGCGTTGCTATGCGCCAAGAGTGAGTCATAGACGGATGTAACGGAGAGAATTTGAAGTTGAGATGCTGACTCGCGATCTTCGCAGTAGTGAACGCGCCAGAGAGAAATGCACATTTCATACACACATGCACATTTCATACTAATTACATAAATCTTTAAAAAAAAAAAAAAAAAAAGAAGTTATTTATTCTTTCTGTGCGGCCCGGTACCAAATGACCCACGGACCGGTACCGGTCCGCGGCCCGGTTAGTTGGGGACCTCTGGCCTAATACACACTTCATATTTAATGATATGGACCCTTGTTCAGACTCTGATGACGCGTTTTAACGGTCATCAATATCGTAAATCCTGCAGTTTATTTATTTTTTTTAAATATTTCTATATATTCTTATATTTAAAAAAAAAACTTTTATAACACTAGAATTAGTATTATATTACCCCTGCATCAAATTACATAAAACTAGTTAACGCTGCTGTCAGGGTGTTTCATTGTATTTTTCCCGCTTTTTGAAAGTTATGAAAACACAACAGTGGATTTTTTCTTTTGCTATTTCTGCAAATGGAAACACACACACACACACACAAAATGAAGTCTCTCATTCACTGAGTAAAAGTTAACCCTAGCTATGACGACTTCCGCTTCTGAAATGTGTAAAGGGTAAATTAGATGATTTTGTTAGTTGTATTTATTAGATTACTCTTTCAAAAATTAGAACATTACAATTAGTTTGTAAAAGGTGTTTCTATGCTTGTTTTCGTTGCATTTACAGAATTTTACCAGCAGGCGTCACCAGCGTGTCACGTTTCCAGGGCTGTCCCGGTCTCCCTCAGATTCATCGGGATTATAAGTGTTATTTTCTGGGTCAGTGGTTAAAAAAATATGGCCCTTCACTTAAGAGGACTAAAACCTCCATCTATGCAGCTGTGATCAAACGCGAATAAATGGTAAATTAAGACTGACGTTTAATCAATGATGTGGTTCTTGTGATCGAGATTTATTGATGAAACCGAGGCTCTGCTCGGTTGAGTTCGCTTCGGTGTCTCAGATGATAAAACGCAAAGAACCGTTTTTGACCACACATAAAAATAAAATTATACAGATAAATAAATAATTAAATAAATAAATGGGCTAAATAATTTGAGAATATAATGTTACTTCATATATTTTAGTTTTTAACGGTTGACTAGCTGCTTGAGGCAAGTTTCATTGGCCTATGATATTAAAATCTGCAAATAATAATCTTATTCATAACATTGTGTCCCTGGTCGAAAATAGTTGCGGTAGGACGGCATAAATCGGTAAAAATCATAACACAGAACATTTCTAAAAAATTCATGTTTGTACATGTCTACAATTCTCTGGGATTGCATGTATAATTTGCATGTATAATTATTTGACTTTTAGGTGTGTATTTCATATTATACTAAATTAACATAAGCACGTCTTAGACGTCCGTTCAAATGTCATTTTGTAGCTATTTTTCAACCATCATGGGACAGTCGGAATGACAATGGTCATTGTTATAAAGTCAGAATTGTGTTACAAAATCAGAATTGCAAGATATAAAGTCAGAATTGCGAGATATAAAGTCAGAATTGTGTTATAAAGTCAGAATTGCGAGATATAAAGTCAGAATTGCGTGATATAAAATCAGAATTGTGAGATATAAAGTCAGAATTGCGTGATATAAAATCAGAATTGCGAGATATAAAGTCAGAATTGCGAGTTATAATGTCAGAATTGCGTGATATAAAGTCAGAATTGCGAGATATAAAGTCAGAATTGCGTGATATAAAGTCAGAATTGCGAGATATAAAGTCAGAATTGCGAGATATAAAGCCAGAATTGCGAGATATAAAGCCAGAATTGCGAGATATAAAGTCAGAATTGCGAGATATAAAGTCAGAATTGCGAGATATAAAGTCAGAATTGCGAGTTATAAAGTCAGAATTGCGTGATATAAAGTCAGAATTGCGAGATATAAAGCCAGAATTGCGAGATATAAAGTCAGAATTGCGAGATATAAAGTCAGAATTGCGTGATATAAAGTCAGAATTGCGAGATATAAAGTCAGAATTGCGAGATATAAAGCCAGAATTGCGAGATATAAAGTCAGAATTGCGAGATATAAAGTCAGAATTGCGAGATATAAAGTCAGAATTGCGAGATATAAAGTCAGAATTGCGAGATATAAAGTCAGAATTGCGAGATATAAAGTCAGAATTGCGAGATATAAAGTCAGAATTGCGAGATATAAAGTCAGAATTGTTGATATAAAGCAAGAATTGCGAGATAAAAAGTCAGAATTGCGAGATATAAAGTCAGAATTGCGAGATATAAAGTCAGAATTGTTGATATAAAGCAAGAATTGCGAGATATAAAGTTAGAATTGTTGATATAAAGCCAGAATTGCGAGATAAAAAGTCAGAATTGCGAGATATAAAGTCAGAATTGCGAGTTATAAAGTCAGAATTCCGTGATATAAAGTCAGAATTGCGAGATATAAAGTCAGAATTGCGAGATATAAAGTCAGAATTGCGTGATATAAAGCCAGAATTCCGTGATATAAAATCAGAATTGCGAGATATAAAGTCAGAATTCCGTGATATAAAGTCAGAATTGCGAGATATAAAGTCAGAATTGAGATATAAAGTCAGAATTGCGAGATATAAAGTCAGAATTGCGAGTTATAAAGTCAGAATTGCGAGATATAAAGTCAGAATTGCGAGATATAAAGTCAGAATTGCAAGATATAAAGGCAGAATTGCGAGATATAAAGTCAGAATTGCGAGATATAAAGTCAGAATTGTGTTATAAAGTCAGAATTGCGAGATGTAAAGTCAGAATTGTGTGATATAAAGCCAGAATTGTGTGATATAAAGTCAGAATTGCGAGTTATAAAGTCAGAATTGCGAGATATAAAGTCAGAATTGCGAGATATAAAGTCAGAATTGCAAGATATAAAGGCAGAATTGCGAGATATAAAGTCAGAATTGCGAGATATAAAGTCAGAATTGTGTTATAAAGTCAGAATTGCGAGATGTAAAGTCAGAATTGTGTGATATAAAGCCAGAATTGTGTGATATAAAGTCAGAATTGTGTTATAAAGTCAGAATTGCGAGATGTAAAGTCAGAATTGTGTGATATAAAGCCAGAATTGTGTTATATAAAGCCAGAATTGTGTGATATAAAGTCAGAATTGTGTGATATAAAGCCAG
Source organism: Zacco platypus (assembly GCA_038088235.1). Classification (NCBI taxonomy): domain Eukaryota; kingdom Metazoa; phylum Chordata; class Actinopteri; order Cypriniformes; family Xenocyprididae; genus Zacco; species Zacco platypus. The sequence continues at coordinate 19,989,142 of CM076086.1, forward strand.
AATTGCGAGATATAAAGTCAGAATTGTTGATATAAAGCCAGAATTGTGTGATATAAAGCCAGAATTGTGTGATATAAAGTCAGAATTGTGTTATAAAGTCAGAATTGCGAGATGTAAAGTCAGAATTGTGTGATATAAAGCCAGAATTGTGTGATATAAAGCCAGAATTGCGAGATATAAAGTCAGAATTGTGTGATATAAAGCCAGAATTGCGAGATATAAAGTCAGAATTGTTGATATAAAGCAAGAATTGCGAGATATAAAGTTAGAATTGTTGATATAAAGCCAGAATTGCGAGATAAAAAGTCAGAATTGCGAGATATAAAGTCAGAATTGCGAGATATAAAGTCAGAATTGCGTTATAAAGTTATAAAGTTTAAATTGCAAGAATTATCACGCAATTCTGACTTTGACGCAATTGTGATGTTATATCGCAATTCTGAGAAACAGCCAGAATTGCGAGATAAAATTCGCAATACCTTTTAAATTATTTAGTGGCAGAAACAAGCTTCCATAGTAGCTAACAGCTATAAATGCACTGTGTTCATGCAGAAAAACAATGTACATACATAGTGATTTGTTAATGTCATCAGTGGCCTGTTGCACAAAGCTGGTTTCAGTTTCTTCCTAGGTAAATTTGCGAAAACACTGTTTTTTCTGGCTCAAGAAGGTGGATTGGTTTTTAGCAGGTTTCATTGTCAAGGTAACTTACGCTACATGGCTAACCTGCTCTGGAGCAGGTTTTATTCTGTGTTAGCGATCGCAAACCCACACTGGATCAAACCTGAGTTGACAGAGAACGTTTATACCGAGCTTTGTGAGACCGCTGAACCTAATCTAAACCAGGTTGGATTTATCTGAATGTGTCAACTCTAAACCTTCTCTGAAAGTCACAGATTTCACCACTAATGAATGCAAGACATTGTGAAAATGCAACAACTTGGCCTGGATCATCCATCATTATCATTGAGTTTAAAGGTATTTTGTTAATAATAAGTTTGGTATACCTTCTGTCAAGTTTGCTTTGTCAGCTTTGATTTCTCTTCATCAAAAATAATCACTTCTGTCCTACTCTCTTATAGGCCAATTACAAGCCTGCAAAAGTGGGAGAAACAGTTTCCCACAGTTGGTGACTTTCGTAATGTTGGTTTATATAAATGTTTGACTTTTACATACCTGAGCCCCTCTATTGCTCAAGTAAACAAATGATCTCCAAGGAATAATTCTGGAAATTAAACTGGTAAGTAGCAGCCGTAAAACAATCATGGGGATTTTTTTTGGTCACCATTGATTTAATCTCAGTCAGTCTGTAACACTGTAAAGGGAACAATAAATCTCTGTTGCATTTTCAACCTCACAATCAATATCAATAATAATGATAACACAGAACATGTGGGAATGTACACAACACTTGGCCTGTTCCCTGTGGATTTTCATTTGATTGGCACAAATCAGGTATTATATATGAGCATTCTCAAGAGCATAAGTGTGAATGTGAATTTGGATCATGAAGAGGATTTAGGCCACTCTTGTATTCACATCTTACACAAGTACATATATATTTTCCTCACAGACTGCTCAAATGTTCTAGCATATCTTACTACGAAATAGGATTCGAGAACGTACAACAGGTGCCCCAGGTTTAGGTGCAAGTCACCTAGGAATGTTTTCGCTATGGGACGACTGGGAGAACAGGTGTGCAATGTAAAGCTGAGAGATAGAAACAAGTCTGGAGAGATTCTTTACCTGGTTTCATACAAAGAAATGTTCGTGCTTCAATATAAGTTAAGCTCTATCGAAACTATTTGTGCCATAATGTCCATTAACACAGAAATTTATCTGTAATTTGTGATTACAGTAAAGCATTTGCAACAGCAATACATGGTGCCAGATATTGAACGTTTAAATACAGTCTGTTTCAAAAGCATATCCACTAAAGAACTGAATTAACACTGAACTAAATTGAGTTGAGCAATGACTTTGTGTTTGTGCCGTAATTGATGAAGTACAACATTGACATCATAATTGAAACTGACTTGAGCTGAGTAATGACACTATTGAGATGCGTTACAACTGAAATTGAAGTCATTTCACATCATTTGCTTAATAAATTAATTTTGCAACACGATTTATTCATGTGAAGCTGCTTTGAGACAACCCGTTGCATAAAGATCTATATAAATAAACGCGGCTCGACATTATGCATATTCACACAATGGAATCAATGAACATTGTCAGTGTAAATTTATATTCTATATATTATATAGCTTCAGTGTCATGACCACAACATGTCACTAACATGGGAACATGGTGCATCCAAAGATATCAGAAAGAGACTTTAAATGCAGCAAAACAAACTCACAGGAAATACTTAAAGAGTTAGTTCACCCAAAAATTTAATTTCTGTCATTAATCACTCACCCTCATGTCATTGCACACCAGTAAGTCCTTCATTCATCTTCAGAACACAAATGAAGATATTTTTGATGAGGTTTATGACTCGTCCATAGACAGCAATACAATCAACACTTTCAAGGTCCAGAAAGGAACTAAAGACGTGATGCAGTGGATCAACCTGAATGTGATCAAGAGACCACAATACATTTTGAGCGCAAAAACAAAGCAAAAATATTGACTCAACAATCTCTTCTCTGTCATTATCCTTACGGAGGTGACGCATTGAAAGCTTCCATGTTTACGTCCGAATACCGGCTCAGTATTGGCCGATGCTGATCACATGATCAGCACGACACATGCATATGATGCTGACACAGGAGCCGGCCGATAATGAGTCGGCTTTCTGACGCAGAACCTGGAAGCGCTGGACGTAAACAGCGTCTGAGAATGACACAGAAGAGAAGAGATTGTTGAATAAAGTCATTATTTTTTGTTTTGTTTTTGCGCACAAAAAGTTTTCTCGTCTCTTCCTCACATCACGTCGACTGTTTTAACCATGTCTTTACTTCCTTTCTGGACCTTGAAAGTGTTGATTATAGTGAGTCATATACCTCTTGGATTTCATCAAAAAATATCTTCATTTGTGTTCTGAAGATGAATGGATGTAGAACAACATGAGGGAGAGGAATTCATGACAGAATTATCATTTTTGGGTGAACTAACCCCAAAAAAGCACAGCTCAAATAATAAATAGTGTTTTTACTGAATGATTCAGTGTTTTCATATGGCTGCTTTAAAACTCTCTTGCAGGTTTACTTGCATTTTAAGTGCATTGCAATAACTTCCTGTCACAATGATTTTCTATAATCGACAGTCACAAATGAGTCAAAAGAGCTCAACTTGTATTGAACCCGAAACACTGCTTTAATAAAATTAACATGGGTGTGACGAGACAGGTAGCTCACGAGACAAGACATTCGATATTTTTACACAGTATTTTTAAGAAATCCTCAATGACGAAATACATGTCTAGAAAAATAGTCTGCACGTGCATTTGAAATGTTTTAACTAATCATCTTGTAATGAATGTCATTTCAGTTGTACTTTCTGAGTATGAATCATCAAATGCAGTAAAAGACAAAAATACTCAAGAGCTGTGAAGCTCAACTGGCTTCCCTCCTGTATGATTTCAGTCTCTTCAGACCTTACTGTACATGATTTTGACCTCCTAACTGAACTTCTTTCCACAAATTGATCATAAAAATAAAAGCAATGAATAACACAGTTTTCTCTTAGTCTCATTAAGTGCAAACAATAAGTGCAACGATAATCAAAAGTACTCTCAATATTCAAAGTGCAAATAGAGACCAAATTTTTCTTCAAGCATGATACAGAGCTGAGAGATACACAGCCTAACCTAAGATAGTTTTACTTTAGCCTTCGCGCGTAATAGGGAGTGGTGGTGCTGAGCGTGCATTCTGTAAGATCAGACATTCGTCTTTTAGGCTGCGTTGCGCAACGAATGCTCCGCCATGGTCTCGTCAGTCATCTCGTCACATGATCAGTGAGCTCTGATTTCTGCTGCACTATGAACGACTCTGCAGCTCGTGTCGGATGAGCTGGATGGACTTGAAGTGCCCGATATCCAACTGGATTAAATGGTTTTTATTTCTATAAAAAGCAAAACGACAGTGGAAACATGGTGGCATATTCTATCCTAATTTCACCCTCACACTCACGTCATGTTAATATAGCTAGACGGCTTTTCACCTCTACGAGAAATCTCGTCACATTTTAATCTCGAGGCACGAAATCTCGTCACACCCCTAGAACTGTTGGGTCTTATTGTGATGTGAGTTGCTCGTTTTCATGAGAATGCTCTTTGTTAAAGGGCAAGTAGGTCTGGTGATAAAAATTGCGAACACAGTGATTGTGTCACTCTCAACTACTTCTATAGTCCATGCTGTGGCTGAAGTGGCGTGAAGATGAAGCAGCTGATTATCTGCACGCAAACTAATTTGGCCCGATTGTTTTGCCAACAAAAAGGCTGATGTGAAACTCTCAGCGGAAGACTGTGGTTCTCAAGTGTTCTTCAGTGAAACACAAACTCAAAGAAGAGCATCATCTGGTTTGGCCTCAGGAGAGGAATTTCTCCACAGACTCCAGAAGCTCGCTGGAGCAGTTCAGGCTTTTGAGGTCCAGTATTAATTTGTCTTCTCTGCTCTGCGTCGTTTGCTGCTCCTCTGATGTGGGGCTGATAATGATTTGTGGCTCCTCCGTGTCTTCATAAAAACCCAGACCATTGCTCAGGAGGCTCATAGAATTGCTGTCTTCCTGTTCCTCCTTGCACTCTTCTTCTTCTTCCCCTCCTGGAGTGTTTTTGGCCATGAGAAGCGGGACAGTGGCCATGTTGATGGACTCGGACACCAGGTCAAGGCCACAATCGATCAAAGAGCCGTTCTCTGTGACTGCAGGCTGTGATGGACAAAACATTAACATTTATGCATTTGAAGCTTTTATCATATACATTTAAAGCTATACTAACTATTGACCATCTATAAACAAAGGCAGCGGCTATTTGTACTAAGTAAAAATAGCAGTTTGCAAAAAGTGTAATTAATGGTTACTATTTGCGGCTCAGTATTTTAGTACATTGTGAGACAGTTTGCAATAATAACATTTTGAGTGTAAATGATTATATTAATTAAAGTCCCCCTGTGATGAAAAAAAAATCAGTTTTTTTTAATGTTGTATATGTCTATAGTGTTTTTTAATGTGCTTTAAGCATGTGCAAATTCATAAGTCAACACCTTTGCTGAGTATTTTCTCCTTAAAACCTCAGTAAACCAAAGATCACCGATCACATCTCTGGTGTTTCTGACATCACAAACTACCTCGTAACTGATCCACAACGAGTGGATCTCTGAGCTGGTGCGAGTGAGTGGAAGCGGGGCTAATTTGCATATTCATAGAACCACGTATACTTAATGAGGCAATGGTGTATAGTTACATTCAAGCTATTTTAAGGCACAAAGGAATTTTTTTCAAGGAAAAAACGTTTAAATATATGATTTTGGTGATCAAAGATGAGTTTTAAGGGATAAAACTATTGACTACTTTAAATAAATGTGGCCTTATTGGAATAATAAAGCCCTACACTTAACTCTACTTGATAAGCATTCTATTATTAAATAACCGTTGGGCACTTTTCACATATTTTCTTCGTATTTTTTTTAAAAATAAATGCTTTTCCAATCTGATATGCGAAGTGAAAAGGAGAAGAGAACGAATTTGGCAAAAGACGGATTCAAACTCGGGTTGATCACGTCAAAAGTATCTGCAATCTGTATTTTTGCCTGGCCCAACCAGACATTGGTGGGTGGAGTTAGTGTAAATAGCCTCTTCCAACAAGGCACGTAGTGTAAATAAACACTGTGATAAGCAAATTTCACTCAGAAATTGCACAATTAATACAGCAAGTAACACCAAATTTTGAAATACAAAGACTGACGTGCATTAAATTACTTCTCAGAGGCATATTTGGAGTTTCTGTTCAAGGGCGCCCTCCGGCGTCCAGTATGAAACAAACATGTTTAGTGCCAAGTAATGCTCAGTCCATCCTATTCTATGGAAAAGTAGGAAAAATAATACTTCGCTCTAAACATATAATCAACATGTTTTTCTCCAGGGTAGATTACAGGAGGTTTTATTTCACAGTGGACACATAAGAATCACAAATCGCAATTTTTAACCAGAAAAATCAATGCAATTAGATTTTTTTCTTCAAATCATGCGGCCCTAGTGTATAGTGCGTCATTTAGGATGCAACTAATGGCTGTTTCCTGTAGTCACTCTTGACATACTTTACCTTCTCTTCACTGCGCTCTTCCTCTCCTCTGCCCTTGTTCTTCGTCTTGCTGTGTTTCGTTTGCGGCTTCCATCCTTGATCTCGCAGCAGATTTGCCGAATGTGAGTTTCTGAGGATCTGGCTTTTTTGCTCCACAGGATCTAATTCTACATCACTCCAGACCTAGAGCACATACATAATTTACATTGACACGTTTATCATGAAAGTCCTGCCATTTGTAATACTTTAACCACAATTAAACACACAATAATTGCTACTACTTAACAAGAACCTAACAAGTAAGACATTGCTGTGGGTGGTTGTCATGGTGTTGCTATGCAGTGTTTTAAGTGCTTTGCTATATGGTTGATAGGGGGGTTTGGCAAGTCTCTATAATATTCTTTCTTGATATGGTTGCACAATAAAGACAGACAATTTGTGTTTGTACATGATCATTTCATGCATTCATTAATACATTAGGGTTTTTTTTTGATAGATTTAAGGCTGGAATAAACTCCACGACTTTGTAGGTATGATACACTTGCCAACTTTGTAAATGATTGCAGAGAAAAACTGGGTATCGTTTGAGGATCAGACTTTTTTAAGCCCTTCTGAACACAGTAAACTCATGCGGAAACATGCGCCTTGTTGCTAGGAGACATGTAACAAATGTAAACAAAATGTTAATTGTAAAAGATCTGCACTTTGGATTCAAACCGGAAAAAGTAGAAAAATCCGGGTTTCTTTGGAATACTCATTTCAACATACTACAATCTGGGACACACTAATTCTAATTTCGAATACTATTTAGGATGGATAGTATGCAAATTGATCCTTCGCCAGCAGTTTGATTGACAGGGGACCTGACCAATCATAACCCCGAATCCGCCATTTTGTCCGACAAAGCCGTTTCATATCTATAGTAACCTGCTCTGTCTTGTCTGTCGACGTGTTGTCAGTGTCGTCTTTGCTCCGCGATGTATTTTTCACTTGGTGAGAACATAATGTGTGGCATGAGAGCGCATGGCTTGTCGGACATAGCAACAGTAACTAAAGGGGGCGGGTCTTTGCGAAATCATGCATTATGCGATTTTCTGTGAAATCGGTCAACTCCGACTGCCCAAAACCTGTGGAATTACTTGACTTTTAGCAACTGTACACCATAAAAAAAATTCTTTTGTCAAATCAAATTATGCTTTTCAGATCTCATTATATTTTGAGTTGATTAAACTAATCATTTCTTTCTATCAATATCTAAAATTTTCCTAATAGTAATAATTCCTAATTTAAAATGGTACCTATTAGAAAAGATTTCTGGTATTGTTCATTTTTGGGGGTCACACTTGTGTTGTTTGCTGTGGCCGAACACCTCAAATGTTATTTAGTTAGTTATTTAGAGAGAATTTCATGGTACTAATTAATATTTATGCAATAATTATGATCAATTTTTCCCATTGAAAATAAAAAAAAGTCTATTTTTTATTACTTTTCAATTAAAGCTGTATTTCATGGTAAAATAGAGACAATGGCTTAAAAATCCACTTTTGAAGGTAGTTTAGTGCCATCTGGTGGGAGTAAAACAGAAAAGCTTATGTAATGCCAGGGTTTACGTAATGCTAGATTCCCATAGAGCTCTGTAGAAAAAGTAAATACTTATTTTTATTTAGTTGTGGATTTGAATATATGTTTAGACATTCTCAAAGAGAACGTTTTGTCAAGGTTCAGATTTAATTAGTTTGACATGTTGATTTGAAGTGTGAGCTTTTGCATTAATTTAAAACTGAACACAGAAAGACATTTTGTAACATATAACATCAAAATTCAACAAAAATGAACACGAATGCTTTTTAGGGCTCAACCTGATTTCAATCTCTTATTTGAGTCTCAATTTTGCCATATTGTTTCAAGCCGCACGTTTGCTGTCCATTTTATTTACCGCATTATGGCTGATTTATAGATTGTACACACAAAAAATTCTCTGTATTTTTTTCCATTCATTTCTTATGGCGGTCATTTTTGACCACGAACAACACAAGTGAGACTTTTTTTTACAACCAGATTTTGGCATTGTAACTTCAGAGTGTTGCTTTCATAATATTGTATGATGGCAATGTGAACTCACTGAAGAAGATAAAACATTTGCATTATTCATTCTCCTCTTAGTAAAACACTAACCGTGTCTGCAGTGGACATGGACGAGATTCGCTGGAACTTGGCCTTTGACCCCGATGACTGTCTGCTGAGCATGTGCTCCTTGAAGGATGACTCGCTGTTTGACACCGAGATGCAGTCTTTACGAGAAGACTGTGCTAGGAAATGTAGACACGGCACCTTCTCAGCCAGCGTGTCTCTGTAAATCACAATCAAAAATGCACACTGTGTTATATGTTTTTGAACAAAAATTGTGTGTTTTGCCAAGGCGTTTACACTTGAACGAACCTGTATTTGGAGCGTATGATGGCGTAGATGAAGGGATTGTATATGGCTGATGCTTTGGCAATTACTGCAGGAACTGCCTTGGAGTACGGAGAAAGAACGTGGCTGTATCTGGAACATAAAAACAACTTCTTCATTTCTGGAAGTACTGCGGCATAGAAATCCATTATGATACCCACAGTTGATGTCAGTTTTACGCTGCAAAAAAATCTTATGTGTTTTTGGCTTGTTTGCAATAGACCTTTATCACAGACTGATGACTGCCGTTATCATGTTTTTGAAAGTTGTGAAAACATTAATGTGAAGTTTTTCTTTTGCTATTTGCTCAAATGAAAACACAAATAATATATTTAATGAAGTCTCTCCTTTACTGCTGTAAAAGTTTACCCAACTATGCTTAGTATTTTACTTTGTTTTTTTTCCTAAATCTTAAATCAATATACATTTACTTCAGAAGAAAAAAGTCGTTTTATGAAAAAAGATTACGTTTATAATTCTCATTTTTAGCATAAACACTTTTTCATTTTTTTTCAGAAAACAAGACTTAATATCTCAAGAAAATGTGTACAGTATCTTGATTTAAGAAAGTTGAGATACACTGCGAAAAATTCTTTTCTTACTATTGTTGTTATTTTTCAGTACAAATATCTAAATATTATTTTTATTACCCCGTTGACAGCTAACTTTTTCCTTGTTTTAAACATAAATTCACTTCATATTGATAAAACGTTTTTTTTTAGAAACGGTAAAACCCCCCCCCCGTAAAATTTACAGTAAGTTGCCAGTATACCGTAAAAAACATTTTAGGTTTTTATGGGACACCTGTCTATTTTAACGTTCAAAACCGTATAATTTAAACGTTTATATTGTTATGGTTCATAACTGTTTATTTTACACAATGTAAAATATTAATAAATTTAGGATAAAAAAATCGTTAAAAAAATAATTTACCAACCAATTGAAGTACTAATATTGTTTCGTACCTTTGTAGCACAGTGACAATCCCCAATCACAGTGGAGATGAGAGTCACATGATGGTAACACACATGAGATTTTAAAAATGCAACAAACATTAATTTAACAACAGTTGATGTAACATAAAACCATTATTATGTACATGATTGATTAGAAAAAACTAAGAAGAAAGTTATTTCAGTGAAAATACATCAAATGCGAAGTGTCATGCAGGGAATTGTGGGAATGTAAATAATTGTAAATTATACGACTTTATTACGTTTTTATATATATACAACGTTATTTTTCACTTCAAAAAACTGTAAATTTAATGGTATTTTACCGTAAAATGACATTAAATGTACTGTTAGATCCATATGTAGTACGGAAAATTTTTCACCGTAGCATTTTTACCGTCTTTTACCTTTAAAATCACGGCATTTTTTACAGTGTATATCAAGTCATTTTGATTCTCTAGTAAATGTGTCTTGATTTAAAAATATTTAGATATTTGTACTGGAAAACAAGACAAAACCACTGTAGACGAACATGTTTTTTGTAGTGTATTTGTACTGGAAATCTATACAAAAAAAGACAAATGAAGCAACACACAGCTGGAACCAAGCTGAGAGCCGACTAAATAAAGCTGAAGACCCCTGCAGTGGCTGTTTACATGACATGGAAGTGACCTAGAGGTGTTGTTGGTTGAATGGAAAGAATCACATGGATGGTTATGTCTATCCTCCAGCAGACTGCACTCCAAGGCTTCCCGTCCGCTCTTATAAAGGTGTTAGCATCAAGCAGGCTCGCCCTACGTGAACCCCAGCAGCCCTCACTTCAACTGTCAAACACTGTCTTTCATTTTGGACAGTACTTCTATAAAAGGACGTCTTTCTACCCTGGAATTCTCAGAAAGTCTCAGATCTTCTGCATGGTTTGACTCCCTTTAATAGACTACACATGAATCAGAACACTTCTTAGATGATCTACGATAACGGCCATCACAGTTTAGGGCCAAAATGCCAAAAGCAAAAGTTTGTATGTATATTTAATTCAAATTTAAGCATGCAATAGAGGGATGATGCATTTTTTGTATGCCAAAACCCAGAAATAAGTTCACATTTTAGCTCCATCGTCCTGAAGTCATGAAAACTGAAAGAGTTTGTTGAAGCTTAGTGATGGTGATGTTGAAGTAATCTCACAGCAATGCCAGAGAAGAACCATTTTTGGTTCTCAAAGCAAGTTCTTTAAAGAACCGTTTTTTTTCCTTAGTGTGAAAAACATATTTAAAATCTATAGAATCTCTTTTGTGGAATGGAATGGCTTCTTCGTCGATGCCTTCATTTTTAAGAGTGTGCATACATATACAGATTAACATACATGGACATCTAACCAATGACACAAAAATTATTGTTAGAAATAATTCCCACGCTGATAGTTACCCTGCCCAGGCGATGAGAGTGACGCAGGCGTAAGGAGACCAGGACAGCACAAACACAATGATGACCACAAACGCGATCTTCGCCAGCTTCCACTCTGTCTTTATGGACTGCTGTTGGATGAGGGTGGTCTTCCTCACATGGCTTCCCATCTTCTCCAGATCTCTGAACACACAGGAAGATGGACGATGAGACTTTTTTCCAAGAATGACATTGAACACCATGTAGATGTTCCAATTATGATGACCTGCCATGACGTTGACCTCTTCTGATTGTTCATGGTCGCTGTGAACGTTTTGCTCACCAGCCAATGAGGCTTGTGGTTTCCATGCACTCAGCATTTTCACTGGCCACAATTTTGACATTGAAAAATTGCCATATAGATGTTTTTAATATCATCTCATCATAATTTGGCAGCAGGTATATTAGGCTGCTGATATTTTTAAGACCTGACGCATGGATCCATTAAATTTGTTTTCTTTCTCAACTGTTTACGTTCACGTCAAACAACTGTACGTGAAAACTCGCCAAGACCGGCATTTTGATATTATTTTATGTGTATTTGACAGTTTAAGCGCAATAAGCTGAACTCAATGGAGTTGAATGAGTAAAACTATGCGCTATCCCACGCCGAAATACAATCCCTGACACACCAACAACATTCAACCAGAGCAAATTAAATCAGTGAGTGAAGGGATTTGGGTTGGTATGTCAACTCGCTGTCGGAGAGATGAGAAAGAGAGAAAGAGCAGCTGGTATCATGCATCTAATCTACAGAAAATGAGTATGGGAAGCGTTTCAAATATTTCATATTTCTACTCATAAAGTATTCCTAAAAATATCAAAGAGAAATAATAAGTGAATAACACTGATTTTGAAGCCTAAACTTGACATTAAGAGTGTGTTCACAATTGTAGTTTGGTTCTCTTGGTTCTTTTGATCCACACTAAAAAATAAAATGATACATTTAGTCCTGGTTCACTTGGCATTAATACTCAACCTGAAGATACCAAAAATAAAACGGCTCTTATGACGAACTGTAATAAGCAGCATCGTGACTAATAACGAGAAACTTGAGCATCCTGTTTGTTTTAGGGTTGCATCTTCACGTCACGTCCTCTCTTTGATTTGTTTTGATGTCTTTGGTCCATGTTGAGTTCATATTTCAGTCAAACCAAACCGCAGTTTCCTTGGAAGCGGACTGAGACGCACCATTTCAGGGGTCTCGCTCCGCTAGTTTGATGCGCATGGCAGCATTCACTCTTATTCAAGAACCGAACTAAGAGTAATCGCACCAGAGTTCGTTTTAATCCAACCAAACCTGCCAACTATGAACACACCCTAACTGTAAACTTGTCCCTCAAATCTGGTTGATTTGAATGCTGTTCCAGGATTAACATCCTTGTTGTTCTACTTGGTGAATTCATGTTCACCATTGTTTATCATGGTCATGCCAATATAGGCAAGAGTGTGTGCTTATTGTACCTGCTTGCATTACGAATGGCGAGGAACATGAAGAAGTAGCAGTAAGAGATGATTCCAAGAGGGATGAAGAACACGAAGCAGCAGAGCATCAAGGTGTAGCTCTTGTTTGCTGGTGTGGACGTCACATAGTCCCATGTGCAAGATGTCATGAGGCCTTCTGGGATATAGGAACCTATCCAAGAACGATTACAACACAGTGTCAAAAATTGTGGAGGAACTTCAAAATATCATATTGTAGAGTGGGAATTTTTAGGCACCTCATGATCTGATCCAAACCGCTGTTAAAATCGCCAATTCGCTGGGTTAAAACAACCCACTTCACTGGGTTAAAACAACCCAATTCACTGGGTTAAAACAACCCAATTCACTAGGTTAAAACAACCCAATTTGCTGGGTTAAAACAACCCAATTTGTTGGGTTAAAACAACCCAATTCGCTGGGTTAAAACAACCCAAATCGCTGGGTTAAAACAACCCAATTCGCTGGGTTAAAACAACCAATTCACTGGGTTAAAACAACCAATTCGCTGGGTTAAAACAACCCAATTCGCTGGGTTAAAACAACCCAATTCGCTGGGTTAAAACAACCCAATTTGCTGGGTTAAAACAACCCAATTTGTTGGGTTAAAACAACCCAATTCGCTGGGTTAAAACAACCCAAATCACTGGGTTAAAACAACCCAATTCGCTGGGTTAAAACAATTCAATTCGCTGGGTTAAAACAACCAATTCGCTGGGTTAAAACAACCCAATTTACTGGGTTAAAACAGCCAATTCGCTGGGTTAAAACAACCAATTCGCTGGGTTAAAACAACCAATTCGCTGGGTTAAAACAACCAATTCGCTGGGTTGAAACAACCCAATTTGCTGGGTTAAAACTGCCAATTCGCTGGGTTAAAACAACGAATTTGCTGGGTTAAAACAACCCAATTTACTGGGTTAAAACAGCCAATTCGCTGGGTTAAAACAACCCAATTCGCTGGGTTAAAACAACCCAATTTGCTGGGTTAAAACTGCCAATTCGCTGGGTTAAAACAACGAATTCGCTGGGTTAAAACAATTCAATTTGCTGGGTTAAAACAACCAAATTTGCTGGGTTAAAACAACCCAATTCACTGGGTTAAAACAACTCAATTTGCTGGGTTAAAACAATTCAATTTGCTGGGTTAAAACAACCCAATTCACTGGGTTAAAACAACTCAATTCGCTGGGTTAAAACAACTCAATTTGCTGGGTTAAAACAATTCAATTTGCTGGGTTAAAACAACCCAATTCGCTGGGTTAAAAGAACCCAATTTGCTCGGTTAAAACAACCCAATTCACTGGGTTAAAACAACCAATTCGCTGGGTTAAAACAATCCAATTCAATATCTGATCTGTATAATGTTTGTGTACATAATACAAAAAAATATTTAATAAATTATGGAAACCTTTTTTTTATTTATTCATCAGTGAATAATTCAGCACTACTTAGGAGTTAATCAAATTGGCAATTGTAAAGTTCAGTTTGTCAGTACACTTTGGGATTAATGGGTTAATGAGTTTAGCGACCTTTTTTTTGTTAAATTACTTATTTACTTTATTCATTTACTTATTATAAGTATTTTTATTATAAATTATTATAGGGCCTAATTGAGCAAAAATAAGCCTTGTGGTGCAGAATCTGATATTTATATGACCAAAAAGAAAGATTAAATTAAAAATTCTCTTGTTGAAGAGAGAATCGTGATGCATAAGAAAATTGATCCTTTTCTCTTTTAAAGGCAGAGGAAATACATGACACTCACTCCATCCCAAAAGGGGTGCAAGACTCCAGGACAGAGAGTAGATCCAGACCACGAGGATGATAATTAGCGTCCTCCGTCCGGACGTCCAGCGGATGGCCTGCAGGGGCTTGGTGATTACGATGTAGCGGTCTATGGAAATGGCCAAAAGGTTGATCATGGATGTGATCCCGAACAGAGCTCCACAGAAAGCGTACATCTTACAGCCTGCGTGGAGAAGCAGATACGAGCACATGGGACATGGAACACAGATCGCAAATGAGTACGTCTGGATGAGAAGATTGGGAAATTAGTTACCCATTTCACCAAACACCCATTCCTTGTACATGCAGTTGACGAAGAAGATTGGCGACTGAGTGATGGCCATGAGAAAGTCACTCACAGCAAGATTCATGATGAAGTAGTTTGGAGGCGTTCGTAGCTTTTTGTTACTGAAACACAAAATACAGTTTTACAGTTTGTTACAATCCCAGTTTCAAAAGCATGTTATTTATGGCCATTTTCTTGATGCTTTAGTAAACTGATTGACTTTGACCAATCAAACACATGCTCCACCTGACACCCCTTTAAACCTTAAACACACAGATTTTTCCCCCGGATGTAAAATACACTTATTTGCACTTTCATATGACCACACTTTTTTGTTGCAGTTATAAAGATGTACATATATGCAATCATACACAAAAAATGCTGGTTGGTTGAACCAAGTTTGGTTGAAAATGGACAAATCCAGCGATTTGGTTGTTTTAACCCAGTGGTTGGGTTAAATGTTTGCCCAACATGCTGGACAGTTTTATTTCACCAAACTATTGTTTAAAAATTACTTTATGACTGGATTAACCCAAAATAGGTTAGAAATTGAAAATCAGATACATAATTACTAGAGGCAACAATAATAATCAAAAGCTGAACATTTATTAATAGGAAAATTAATAAATGTTCATTTCTTAAACATATTAATATATTTTGGGATAATTTTAAGCTAGCAATACAGTAATTTTTAAATAATAGTTGAGTTAAACAAAACTACCCAGCAGGTTGGGCAAACATTAAACCCAACCACTGGGTTAAAACAGCCAATTCATGGTGTTAAAACAACCCAATTCACTAGGATAAAACGGCCAATCGCTGAGTTAAAACAACCAATTCGCTGGGTTAAAACGGCCAATTCTTTGGGTTAATTTGCAGGGTTAAAACAACCTAATCACTAGGTTTGTCCATTTTCAACCCTACTTGGGTTGTTTTAATCCAGCAATTTTTAGAATGTATGTAAAGATTTAGATTAGACATTTCTGCATGATGTATTATCAAACAAGCTCTTCCTTAACCCTGTAAAGCCTGACATGAAGAAATAGCCAGAAATGGCATAATTAATTTAAATGCAAGTTTATAGAACCTTCAAACAAAATATTTTTTAAAAATCTAAAAAACAAAATTATATTTGACAGGCTTTTATGGCTTATATAGTATGATATAGTGAGAATATGGGAAAAAAACAGGAAAAAAAACATCACAATTTTATTCAGAGGCCAAAACTGACCAATAATTATGCAATTTAAATGCTGATATTTATATGCACAAAAAGTGAGCTGCTAAGTAACTAAGTTGCTTCAGTCCAGTATGTCTTCATCTTGAAATATTACTAACAATATCAAAGTTATTCTTGTTTACTTGTTGAAAATAGTAAAGATTTACGCAGCAGATAGACACGTGAAGCACGAGCTGAAGGCAGACGTTGGACTCAGGTTTATCAGCAAAGTTTTGATCATGTTGAGTACGTTTGTGTATCAAATATGATACAGCAGCTTTAAAACATATAGAGAGGGAAAACAGTGAGAGAAACTTCTTCACACTTAAAAAGGTTAATTGATTCAACACATGGAGTCGGAGATGATTCATCGCACAACAATCATTGTGATTGCACGTCATCTCATTAATTGTACAGTCACGGTTCACGCAATTTCCTCTGATTGGAAGTGGCCCGGCTTCACCTACTGAACCATCAGGCATTAGTTGCCCTCGATACATCAGCACTTCACAGGATCAACAGCCTTTCCTAGAAAGCTCTCAGCCGACAGACAACCTCCAGAGAGACGCTTTTCTCAGTTAGGGAGAAAATCCACACGTATGATGAGAGTCTGTTGGCGATGTGTGATTAACAGCAGTCATGCTTAGTAATTTGGTGACACTAGAAATAATCCTCGAGGGATGTGGATTGCGCACACATCGGACAATATTAATATGCAGATGCATGAAGCGAGTTAACTTGAACATTAAAAAAATACATTATCCTTATTAAAATTTCACAACTTACTCTATTTACTTTCTTAACGCACATTCCGGAAACACTTTACAATAAGGTGCCATTAGTTAAGGTTAGTTAATACATTAGTGAACATGAACTAATAATGAACTGCGCTTATACAGATTAGTAAATACAGTAAGAAATGCATTGATCATGGTTAGTTCATGTTAGTTAACACATTATCTAATGTTTAACTAATGAACCTTATTGTAAAGTGTTACCTATATTTGATACAGCATTTATTAATCTTTTTTTTAAAGTTAGTTCGTTGTTAGTTCACGTTAATATTAACAGATATTAGTAAATGGTGAAATTTACCACACTCTAAAAAATGCTGGATTAAAAACAACCCAAGTTAGGTTGAAAATGGACAAACTCAGCGATTTGGTTGTATTAACCCAGCGGTTGGGTTAAATGTTTGTCCAACCTACTGGGGAGTTTTATTTAACCCAATTATTGTTTAAAAATTACTATATGGCTGGCTTAAAAATGAACCCAAAATAGGTTGGAAATTAAAAAACAGTATAATTACTAAAGGAAACAATAATGTAAACATTTATTAATAATCAATTTAATAAATGTTTATTATTTAATTATTATTATTTAATAAACTTATTAATAAATGATAATTTATTAAACATATTAATAAATGATAATTTCCAGCATACTTTGGGTTTATTTTAAGCAAACAATACAGTAATTTTGATACAATAGTTGAGTTAAGTAAAACTACCCAGCAGGTTGGGCATACATTTAACCCATTTGCTGGGTTAAAACAACCTAATTACTGGGTTTGTCCATTTTCAACCCAACTTGGGTTATTTTTAACCCAGCATTTTTTTGTTAGAGTGTAAGTAAATAAAAGCTTTAGCTTCACAATACTAGTATTTTTCATAGCAAAAAAATACTGTAATTTTTCTTCTCCGGTAAACATATCTTGATTTAAAGTTTGTACTGGAAAACCAGACAAATATAATTTTCTTTGGCGTTTTCATTGTTAGTTAATGTTATTTAATGTAGTTAACTAATGAAACCTTCTAGTAAAGTGTTTTCAAAATTAATTTAAGCATTTGTAAACATTTGTAAAGCACATTTAGTAAATTCGGTCCTCCACTCTGCAAAGTTAATCGAGATGACTGCTAGAATAAATGAGAAAGTGTTCTAATGAGGTCGGACATTGATTCCTGTCATGTGCAATGGGTCTGGTAAATTAAACAGGCAGTCAGTGGCTTTGTTTCTGAATTCTGTCAATGATCATTGAGAAACAGATGGTTTGTTTTCCACTTCCATGCCATCATGTGCCACTGTCACCCTTTACCCCTTCACTCCCAAATCCTACAGGCCTCATGTGCATCTGATTAATTATGGTCAAAAACATTTTGCTTTGTTTACACTCAGTGTGCAACTTGTTATATAATTGCGTAGCTTCATTTCATGACATTATGCAATCACATTGTTTGCGGACCATTGCAAACAGCAGCTTCTAGAAGACATAACTTTAAAATAAACAGTAACAATAAGGTCTCATTTGTTAGCTTTATGTAATGCATTATCTACTAACAATGAGAAAAATAGTTTTTAAAGCATTTATTAATATTGATAAATGATAGTTAGGCAAGGCAGCCCAGGTGAATAAGCAATAAAAATGTAACTAATAGATATCACCATGATCACTTTAAGAATTGAAAACAATTTTTGTACGTTTTCTAAATTCTGTTTAAATATGCCGAATCTAATTACATATGCACTAATTTGCATTCATTTCCAAAACATAAATCTCAACGTTGGATAAAGCCAGGCTGGAAATTCTTGTTTTATTTTGTTGACATGTCAGAGTTAAAGGTTTTTACTGAAGGGATTTTGGATATCTCTTTTTATCACTCCAGAAATCAGAAAATACTGTCAACAGAAAGAAAAAAAACCCATTTCATTATGTTTTAAGGAATAAAATGTTATAAATCAGATGAATTGTATATGAACAAACCCCTCAGTAAAAACCTTCAGAATATAAATAGGAATAAATCTGTAAAGTTTGGTGTTTGTAAGTGCTGCTGAAGTGGAGAAAAAACTCTTTAAAAATATGTATTGTCAGTCGCAAATAGATAAAATGCAATAAAATAAACACATTTTGGATGTTTTCTTCCACTAATCTGAAATTATCCAAAATCTCAAAGTTGACCATTGTATGAAAATACAATGTATTTGTCTGTAATGTCTTGCCCTTAATAGAAATAGAAATATTTATAGTTTGTTCATGTTAGTTCACAGTGCCTTAACTAATGTTAACGCATAACTTTTAACTCAAAAACATATTAGTAAATTTTAAAATTAACATTACTTAAAAATAATAAAGACTAGTGAGTTTATTTAGTTATATATAAATAAATAAACCATGCAGAAATAAACATTAAGGCTATCCCTTAATATTTTAAGTCAAAATATCAGACGTGTAATAAAATATTATGAAATAAATGAACATTCTTCTAAAATTCTCCTTTTGTTTTCCACAGCAGAAAGACAAACCAGGTTGGAGCGACATGAGAGTGGGTAAATGAAATTTCATAATTCAACATGTGAATGCAGGTCCGTCTCTCAGTGTCTCTCAGTGACTTTAGCGCTCATAAGACTGTGTTTTGTCTTTAGAGATGTAATCCAAGAAACCGTCATGGGACGGAAGAGAGCGAGAGTGAGAGCTGAACTAAATGTAAAAAGTGTGTTTGCGGCCCTTGAGGATTTAGGCTGAACGAGTCGCAGAGAGCATTAGATATCATCCGAGACAGAGAAAGTTACAGGCACTACTTCATGACTTCAGTCCGTGAGTACTGAAAACACACGCTAAACCTGCAATAAATGACTCCACAGTCACACTGTAGTTATCATATTTGATACATCAGACTTTTACAGCTCATTTAGTATGAAATAGTGAGAATATGAAGGAAAAAACGGCTCAATTTCATTAAACTGAGCAAAAATATGCAATTTGCTGCAGATGCTAATATTTATATGGACAAAGAGTGATGAAATTTTGATATGTTTGTAATGTAAATCAGTGAGAACTGTGTAACAGTATAGCAGATATTTGCATAAAATGCATATAAATATCAATATCTGCCAATAATATAGAATATAGTCTTAGTAAGATAATAAGAAATACTTATTTTTATGATCAAAGCACTATAGTTTTAAAACATAATGCAATATAATACAATGATGATTGAGAGATGAACAAATAAACCTTCCTCAAAATATCAGATTTGATGTCTAGAGAATCAAGCAAACCTGCTTGAATCCAGTTAAAATATTACAATATCAATATCAAAAAAATAACAATATCAAAGTTATTCTTATGTTTACTTCTTTACTTAAAATCAGTAATGATTTCACTGCAAAATACACTTGATCCACAATTATAAAGTTTTAACTATCAATTCTATTTCATGCTTGAATGTTCATATTCTCCATTGTTCAGCTCCTCTCTTCCTAGTCTGTCAGTAACGCTCTGTTTAGCTCCTGTCTCTATGAAGCCCCGCCTTCTGAAAAGCACAATGTGCTCTGATTGGTCAGCTGGAGCAGTGCGTTCTGATTGGTGTTTGGGGAAAAGTCCTGCCCCTTACCATAACCGCCAGTTTCAACACACTACTAACTAACTCAACCAGGCCCCGCCCCTTTATTCTGCATATGAATTATTTAAATAAGAAAACTCAAGACTACAATGGAGGCGTTTCAGGGAGTTCAGAAACACTGACACTGAAATACAGAATAACTCCTGCTGGAGGGACTTTTTCATGCTCAAAAAGCAACATTACACACTAAGCTGAACATGTAAAAAAGCAGAATAGAACCTCTGTAACATGTTCACTTTCATATTTAAATGTGGTTTCACACCCAAAATGTTGCAGCTGCAGTGCGTCTGCTGTCATCATCTATTACTGATGGCAAGCCATCCCTCTCAGCAAAGACTAAAATAAACCTGTCAGTATAAAACCACGTCAAGACTGGCAGACTTCAAGTATACAGCAGTACAAGTAATTAAAAAAATGACACAAAATCAGCAGCGACTCGCACAAGCAGTGACTCATAATTATTAAGAGAAAGAAAAACAAACATTTGACGCAGCAGCACAAGCATTTTCAACATTGATAATAATTATAAATGTTTCTTGAGCATCAAATCATCATATCAGAATGATTTCTGAAGGATCATGTGACACTGAAGACTGGAGTAATGATGCTGAAAATTCAGCTTTGATCACTGGATATAAATTACATTTTACATTAAATTCACATAGAAAACAGTTATTTCAAATTGTAATATATTTTGCAATTTTTACTGTATTTTTGAAATAAATGCAGCTTTAGTGAGCAGAAGAGACTTCTGTCAAAAACATTAAAGAATCTTAATTATTCCCAAATTCTAATGCATTCTCTTACTGCACACAAACTATTGTCCTATGAAATTTTTAGGAGGCCAAATTAATGCTTAAATGATATATAATTAAAAAACTCCTAAACTTGTGTTCAGTGCTTAACTAGATACTTTCTCTGTCAAAAGACTTATAAGTATAAATACACCTTAATATTGAGAATATGAGACCCATAGGCCTACCTAAAGAAGGCGTACATGACCAGCATGTTCCCGATCACTCCCACAGCCCCGATGATCGCCACGAAAAAAGCCACTATGTAGTGTGCATGATCGGGAACGTCCACTTTCCTGAAGAAGCCACGATCCATGTCCACTGGCTCCTCCATACCTGTGACGACGAGAGCGCAAACGTTACTCAGACTCCATCAAACCTCATTGAGTTTATGAAGTGCGTTCTGACTCTTTCTCCAGGAGAACCTCTTCACAGTGACCTCTCTCGCAATGTGAAAAACACTTTTTGGCTGATGCAAAAGCTTGGTTTATTGGGGTTATATACCAGTGTTTTTTTGCTTTGAGCCCTTATCTGTTGTACAAGGATCCGAGAACTCCGGCGCATGTGATGCGAGAGGCTTAAGGGAAATAAGAACATGCTCTGTTTGTGCTCTTGACCTTCCTGTACTGCGACGCCAAACGGAGGATCGCCTCAAGCTCTAGAAATATGGACAAAGCAATAACACATGCTGCAGATATACTAAAAAATACTTCTTCTTTTAAAAACATAGTAAAATAACGTTGTCTTTGAACCACATGGTGAATGTGATGATGGGTTGACATACCTGTAGCTTTTAGGATGGAAGTTCAACAACACTTTCCACATTTGATCAGTAGTTTCAGCTCACCATGAAATCAAAATGGACAATTCCATTTGTTTTTTATGGAATATTGCAGAGTTTATCATAAATTATTTATTGGTGCACATTATTATCGTGTTAAATTCTTGTTCCTCATAATCTTGAATCAGAATAACATCTCTTCTCTTCTCTGATAACGAGGGCGGGGCAACCTGTCACTCACATGAGATCCACCAATAGCAAACCACAACCATCCATTCAATTCCTCACAGACAAAATCAAGCCCAAGTTATTTTTATCTCATTTCCTCTAACTTGTTAATTATTTTACTTAATATAGTTCATAATAATAATAATAATAATAATTAGTTTTATTTATTTAGCTTCCTGATCACAAAATCATTGAATAATGTGACTGCAGTTTATTATCTCTGTTTTATTTAACGTTATCTCATATTTCACTCCATATAGTATATTTATAAATATCTACCACTACCCATGCATTTTTACCCATCTTTTTAACCAGAGATTATAATCACAACATTCACGACAAAAACATTCACTCTCTTGGCCCTTCAGCTAAAATGGAATGATTCTTTTAAGTATAAAACTAAGGCCACATCCACACGAAGCCAGAGCTTTCCCTATTCTATCTTTTTCCCCTCATTAAAAAAAAAACACCGCATCGTCTCAAGAAATATCTGCGTATACACGAAACCACTGAAACCAACGATGTAGTATACATGCCGGACCAGTATGTGGCGCTGTAATTCTGCCACAGAGATACACTAAAAATTGAGAAGAAGACTTGGAGCATGCGCATAAACCTTGCACAAACTTTAGTAAAGCTAATAGGCTAAGTAGCTTCTGCAGCACAAACACAAGCATGTAGTCTGCCGTTGTTGTTGATGTTTCTGTTACATCACGTAGCGGTGTCTGACTAGCATTGAGACGTGGGGTGATGACATCGTTGTTTCACAAAATATACGTATTAGCGGTTTCAAAAAATAGCTCGTCTGGACGAAACGCCGATACGGTTCGAAATTTTTACGTATACACCTAAACACGTCAGTAGGTGGCGGCAAATCATTGTCTGAGTCATTGAATCATTCACTCAAACGATTCATTCAGGGAGTGCTTTTAACTCCACTGTTAGACATGCACTCGTGAGCCATTTTGAAGTATGTTTAGCTTCGTCAAGTGGACGAGGGAAGTTTATTTGTTCACTTCAGGCAGATCCATAGACCACAATGCACCATCAATTTGACGTCACAGCAGATTGCACTTAATTTACCACCATTGCACACAACTCCAGTGTATGATATTGGTGTTATTTTGACATTTAATCACATTTAAAGGGTTAGTTCACCCAAAAATGAAAATTCTGACAATA
The DNA here is from genome assembly GCA_038088235.1 of Zacco platypus. Lineage (NCBI taxonomy): Eukaryota > Metazoa > Chordata > Actinopteri > Cypriniformes > Xenocyprididae > Zacco > Zacco platypus. Next base: position 20,012,396 of record CM076086.1, read on the forward strand.
ATTACTCTCCCTCATGTCATTCCACACCCGTAAGACCTTCATTCATCTTCAGAAAACACATTAAGATATTTTTGATGAAATCCGATGGCTCAGTGAGTCTCTATTGACAGCAAGATAATTTACACTTTCAGATGCCAAACATATTTAAAACAATTCATGTGACTACAGTGGTTCAACCTTAATATTATAAAGCGATGAGAATACTTTTTGTGTACCAAGAAAACAAAATAATGACATTTCAACAATATCTAGCGATGGTCGATTTCAAAACACTGAAAGCTTTGCAAATCTAGTTTCAAATTAGTGGTTCGCGTATCAAACTGCCAAAGTCCAATGAACTGTTGAAATTTCGAATCACTTATGACGTGACGAAGCCTCGTTTACTGAAATCACGCTCCGAACCATTGATTCAAAACAAAAGATTCGTAAAGCTTTGAAGCTGTGTTTGAAATCATCCATCGCTAGATATTGTTGAAAAGACGTTATTTTGTTTTTATGGCGCACAATATCTTTTTTGGCGCAGTATTCTCGTCACTTCATAATATTAAGGTTGAACCACTGTTCGACCAAACTTTACATTTTTCACTTGGTCCGCCTGTAGCTCGTAATTAGCCCGACTCATTTAGCCATGGGTCACATTCTATATTTAATGCATTAATTTTCATATTTAATATTTGTTTGACATTTAATTTTTTAACAGCCCAAGCATATATACAGGGTTAAAATGGTGCGTAAAACAAATTCATAAACTTTAAATAATAAATCAGCTCCATGGCCGACTCCAAGTGATTAAGGACTGAAGTCACTCCATTTAAACACATTTAAAGGGTTCTGCCAGTGGAGGACACTCATGCAATGTAAGCAATAACATACATCCGAGTGAACAAGACGGAAGGAAGCTAGACATAAACGCAGACAAATCTATCAGAGTCATGTGGATTTATTTGGAACTATTTTCATTGGCAAAATAGAGTACAACAGATAATACTCTGAGCTTCAAATGTAAGCCACCTAATACTAACTTCTTGTTTATAAAATCACATTTCCAAAGGTGCCGATATTCGGGAAAACAGCACTCTTGCTCGTGTATGTACTGCTTATAAATATTAAAAACAAGAACTTATAAAGATACACTTTTTGCTCTCCTAACGTCTGTTGTCCTGGAGTGTTATTGAACATTTCTATCTTTCGCCATATGAACTGAAGCTGATAAAGCATCCTGTGGCTCTGAGTATTGATTAGTTCCCGTTAACGGCTCCTGTCTAAAGGTGTAGAGAACATGTCCTCTGAAAAACCCTGCGCTCAGGTGGACGTCTCTGCGTCATCTCTTCAAACACATTCACGTCAATCAGATCTGAGGGAAGCTACATTCAAGCAGAGATAAACGCTGTTGCAAACATATGATCTGAGCATTAGCTTAGCATTATGCTAACATCAAAACCCTATTTATGAAAACGGATAATAGCGAATATTAAGTTAAGTCACTATTTCCATAAAATATGTTTTGCAGGAAAGCTTTATAATTGTAATAATTTAAATTGGGCACAGACAGTGACCCTTACGATTAAAGGAAGTAATTAAACCCGAGAGAGAGTGATTAAATGACCCATCTGTGTAGGTGCCATAAGAGGATTTATTTTTATTTATTAATTTAATGTTAATGTGATCAAGACCATTAACAGTCATTCAAGTTAAAGGCTTCAGTAAAAGCAGCTTCAAACTGCAGATTCGCTGAAAGACTTTACTAAAAACACTTCACTTGCAAATGTCTGAAAGTCACTGAATTGCATGCAAAATATCGAATCAAAATATCAAAACAAGTGCCAAGAGTCAATAGTTTTGAAAGCATTTGAGTGTAGGTTTTGACAATTTAATGCAATGATGTTTTTATAAGTCTATATGTTAAATGGCAAATCAAACAACAGTAACACTCAACATGGGTTGATCACATAAACCCGAAATGGCACAAAGTATCCAAATAGACTAAAGATGCTCAAAAAGGTCTGACTATGTTAAAATCTGGGAAATTAAAATACATTTTTTCCATCTCATGACTTTAAAATAGCAAGCCAAAGGCGTCATGCAGACTGGAACAACAGCAGACAGACGTCACCAAAACAAAAACAAACACAGACAGAAAATAATCACAGCAAGATTTTATTTCTGATTCAGTGATTCAATTAAAATTGCTCAAAATTATGACTCAAATCATTTTACGGCTATTTTTGTACTTTATATCAAATCTAAAAGTTTTTTCCCAGCTAACAGGATCTGCTCTCAAAACTTTGGTTAACGTTCTCTTAATGTTCTGAACAAACTTTTTTTCCCAGCGACATTACTAGAATGTTAAAGTTGTCTGGTCTTTAATAACGTTCTCAAAACGTTAGCACAAAAAACAATCAGATGCTAAAATGCTACTACTTGTTTCAGAACATTCTGAAACATTACCTAAAAACATTAAGGGAAACATTCTCTAACGTTTTCATACAAAAACTGGATGTTTTAAACCTTCAGGAACATTCACAAATACTTAATGGAAACATTAGCAAAACTTTCTTAGAACGTCATTCAATTGTTATCTGGATTCAGTGTTATTTTAGTTTCGCTGAGATACTATTATAGTTTTCTTAATATTTTAAATTATATTTTATGTTTATATTTTCCATACCAGTTACAGTTACTTTTTTCATATATATATATATATATATATATATATATATATATATATATATATATATATATTTAAATAAGTCTATAAATATTTTTATAAATTTTCTTTCAGTTAAATCAAATTAAACTAAATGAAAATTTTTACCTGGAAAGTAGCTGAAAAAAATAAGTTACGGTTTATTTTATTGGTAAGACTTTACAATAATGTTCATTAGTTAAACATTAGTTAATGTATTAACTAACATGAACTAACCATGATCAATACATTTGTTACTGTATTTACTAATCTTTGTAAATGTTAGTTAATGAAAATACAGTTGTTCATTGTTTGTTCATGTTAGTTCACAGTGCTAACTAATGTTAACAAGATTTTATAATGTATTAGTAAATGTTAAAATTCGCATTAACAAAGATTAATAAATTCTGTAGAAGTGCAGTTCATTATAAGTTCATGTTAACTGAATTTTGTTAGCCAATGTTAACTAATGAACTTTATGTAAAGTGTTACCATTTTATTTTATTTCAGTATTTTATTTCAATATTTACATTTATTTTATTTCAATTAATGAAAATGTGTGTACATGTACATATACATATTTAGTTTTAGTTTCAGTTATAATAATAACCCTGGCTGGGTTGTGGCCAAAATAATGTTTTAACACATAAAATGTTGAAGAAAAAAAAAAAAAGATTTTCAGAAATGGTTCCTAATTCAACAGAATAAATGTACAAACATAACAATCACAACAAGCTCATGATTTTAATATCTCAAAATCGTGGTTATTTTGTACTTTACATCTAAAATAAAGTGGTATTTGGCAGCAAAAATAATGTTTTAACATAAAATGGTGAATAAAATCTACAGAATTTATTCCAAATTCAGCAGAATAAATGTAAAGTGAACAAACACAGACAGAACATAATCACAACAAGCTCTGACAGATTGAAATAAAATGGTCTAAATTGGCTTTTTCGTGCTTTAAATCTACTATAAAGTGATTTTTGGATGACCAAAGTAATGTTTAACATATAAAAAATATTCTCTATAGAAAAGGTGCCTTATGCAGTAGAATAAATGTAAAGTGAACAAACGCAGACATAAAACAATCTTTTTTAATTGAAATGAAATCCTAAAATAATAATATGGCTCGTTTTGTACTTTATGTCTAATATAAAGACCAAAATATATTTTAACAAATAAAATCCACAGAACTTATTTCAACAATTCAACAGAATAAATGTGAAGATTGTACCTGCTGTGCTGCGTCTCTCTGTGTGTGAGCCTGTGGCGTTTGCAGTGAAATCTGTTGACATGAGCGCAGCGGCGTTTATCAGTGTATTTAAGGCTGGTTTTAAATGTGAGCGGCTGCGGCTGTGCTCTAATCCAGCAGTGAGGTGGAGCTTCACTTACTACTGTCTTACAGTCAGCATCAGCACTGACACACAGATCGACTCCACCGGCGGCTGCAGACTGATGCACACGCTCAATTGATTTTCTATATGCTACTGTCACTTTCAATTGCCCACAGCTTGTTCATCTTTTCTGATAAGATGACTATAATGTCAGTGCCTTGCATGTTTAATGAATATATATATATATATATATATATATATATACAGAGTGCACATGCAAATTCAACCGTAAACCTCTTATTCACCAAAGCCACACAACATTTTCAGAGAGCTCGCTGTATTATGCAAGAAATTATATGGTCTGACAAACATTGGGATGTTACAGAGAAACAGAGAAAGGTCTGCAGCTGCTACTGAAACATTTCTCTTCATCACATTCAAAAACATTTGGAGAAACTATAACATGAACTAACAATGAACTTATGAATTTATGAATCTTAGTTAATGTTAATTTTACCATTTACTAATGCAAGTTTGTATTGTGAACAAACATGAACATTTTTATTAAATAACATTAAAGGGGATGAGATGTAATAAAGTGTCTGTTGTTTCAGCTCAAAATCCCCCACAGATCATTTATTATCGCTTGCCAAATTTGCCTCTATTTGGGTGTGAGCAAAAACATGCCGTTTTTGTGTGTGTCCCTTTAAATGCAAATGAGCTGCTGCTCCAGAAGAGGGTTGAATCATTATTGCAGTCTTTGGGATGTGCTGGAGGAGACTTTGCAGAGTGCTTGACTCTTGCATTTTCATTCAACCAAAAATGATGGACCTCTTGATGAAAATAACATCACAACATTTATTTCCATCAAGCTCCAGCCAACCAATCAGAGCACATTATGCTTTTCAGAAGGAGGGGCTTCATAGAGACAGGAACTAAACAAAACGTTTCTGACAGACTGAGAAGAGAGGAGCTGAACAATGGAGAATAATGAACATTAAATTGTAGTAGAGCCCAAAAACAACATGAAGACTTAATATGACCTCTGTTAACAAATGAGACCTCAGTCTAAAGTTTTACCGGAAAAACAGATCTTTTTTTTTTGTGGAAAAACTTTAGTTTACAACTAAAATTCCTAGAAAATCTCAATGAGTAGAGCTCAAAGTCTTTTAGCACGTCATGAGGGTGTCCCATCGGTAAACTCTCGCTGGGCCAGAAGGAGGAAACTGGCCAGAAAACGCTGCATGTTGGGAGCTTCAAGCTTTTAAAATAAGCATCCATGTGTGAAGAGACTCCTTAGAGACAAACGCTTGCACAGATAAAAGCTTACCGACACCGATCGGATCACGCTTCAGTTTCAAGCACTACCTGCTGCTCATTCACCCTTCCTACAGCTTCATTTCAGCCGACTAATGCAGCAAAGCGGTGGAGACTGATGTTTGCCTGAAAGCGCGAGGAAATGCTAAAATATCATAGGCTCTTTAACTTGAACGAATCAAACCATTTGTCACATTACTAAAGAATAACAGCACCCAACAACAGCACTACACCACTGTGCGTTCATCATGTGAACAATAAATGTTTGCAGGAATTTCCCGCATAAGTGCAAAACTTGCAGGGATGAGTAAAAATATGCACAACACCCACATCCCGCGCTAAGCTTCGAGCCCATTGATACGCAATAGTATCGAGGCAGTTCCTAAAAAGTATCGAACTCGATACCCAGCCCTAATTATAGCTACACTTTGGGATTTGATCATGTAAATAAATCTATATTTCATCAGAAACAACGAAACGAACATTTTCGGTATGCGTCTTTCGGTTCGGTACACAGAGTTGTAGCCCATTAACCACTTTTCACCACCAATAATCGCAATAAGCTCTGTGTTTTATTACTTTCAATAAGTCTCATCACTCGAATTCTGTCCATTTTATCACATTTTGACACGAGTGAACAATTGTTCATTTACATATACTACCAACATTGTAACAATAAAAAGTGGGATGAAAATAGACGAAAATAGATGAAAATAAAGTTACACTTTAACTCAGAATGAATTTGAACACGGAACACAGGATTAGGCTGAAGTTAAAAAACACATTAATGTGTCTCCATTCAGATATCAGTCACTTGAAAAACATGACGTGTAGTTTAACATATTAATATTAATCTGCACACTGTCTGTGTGGATATGCTGGGAACACATCATATTCTAGGCCAAATGTTGAACATTTTCCCATGAATTCCAGCATGATTCCCTGTCCCATTCTTTTGAAAAACTCAATGCATTTTATCTAGAAATGAAACAAAATTGTAAATAAATACTAAAAATTACGATTGTAATCTTTGAGTAACCTGAAAACATTATTCTGATCCAATTAACATACACTCTTAAAAATACAATTTCTTTATTTGCATTGATGGTTCCATGAAGAACCATTAACTCTTTCCCGGCCACAATCCATGTTTTCATTGTTACATGGTAGTGGGCGCTATTATGCATCTACAGAATCTCTGGATCAAAACACAGGAGAAGAAGAAGCAGAAACAAGTGATTGAAGCATTGAAGCATAAATCAAAACTGCGTAACGTTAATGAATGAAATGTTGAACACATGAAGAGGAAACGATTGTAAAGCTTGGAGAGTGTTGATGGACATGATCTACTCCATCTGTGTTTTGATCATCGCTCTGAATCCCATTCGGTCAAAGTCTTTGACAAAAAAGGGATTTTCTCAGCTTTTTTATTCAAAATATTGCTTCTGTTAATGAAACTTACCCACATTCAAGTGTTAAAGTTCCCCATTTATACCTTAAAACTAATCTTTGTTCACCAAAATCACATATTTAAATGTTTCCTTGAAGAAAAAAATGAAAAAATAGCTTGAATGTAACTCTACACCTCATTTATTAAACGTAGCTCTGTGAATATGCAAGTTAGCCCCGCCTCCACTCACTCAGACCAGCTCAGAGATCCATTCGTTGACGATCACACTTTCACGTGATTGGTTACAAGGTTGTGATGTCAGAAACTCCAGTGATTTCAAACCACGTGCCTTTGGTCAAAGAGAAATTACTCAGCAATGGTGTTGTCTCATGAATTTGCACATAGTTTGTCTAAAAAACACCACATAGACATATAAACAACATTAAAAACTTGATTTAATAAAAAGAATGCACAAAGCTAGATTAAAATGTTTTGTTGTTGTTGTTTGATATAGTGTGTATTCAGATATTCATACATGAAAGTTTTGTGAAAATGAACAAAAATGCTTCCACAAAAGGTTCTTTATAGCAGAAAAAAGTTCTTTAGATTATTAAAAATGATATATATTTTAAGAACTGTTCTTTGGGGAACCAAAAATGGTTCTTCTATGACATCACTGCGAAAAAAACACTTTCTTTTTAAGAGACAATGAACATACTGATCAAAACAATCACATTATTAGAGCAACAGAACTAACAGTGATATCTAAAACTTATTAGAGTAAAATAATAAGTGGTACATGCAAACTAACCTCTCAATAATAAGCTCTAGTCGGTTCAGATCAGCTCATGAACTAAAATACATCCCGAGATGTTCAGACGTCAAAGGATGAGAGTGTTTGAGCCGCTGGGATCAGCGTGTGTCATCTGCTGCGAGCGCTCACTGATGCATCCACACTGGTCCTTCTCTCAAAGACTCACTCTGACGACAAAGAAATATGAACCATTAGTTCACTACTGTTCAGATGTCTCGTTGAGGATAGGCGAGCTCTTTTGCCACCCACAACATCCCACCAAATGCACAGCAAACACTACAAACCACTTCAAACTCACAAGTTGTATCACTCTTAGAAATAAATGTTAAAACTCTTTAAAGAAGTTTTAAAGAATTTCTATATAACAAAAAAAATGTCTTGCATAATACTTTCATGTTTAACTAGTTATTTCACTTTTTTATATACTTAGAAGCTGCCTAATTCATAAAATTATTTAAAATAAAAAAAAAATGATTAAAACTAAATCCACAAAATGATTCCATGATGGGAAAAGGTTCTTGATATGATGGAAATGCTGTTGGGTTGAAAATGGACAAACCCAGCGGTTGGGTTAAATGTTTTACCCAATGTGCTGGGTAGTTTTATTTAACCCAAATTAACAAATTAATTATTATTCATTAAACATTAATAAATGTTCATTTATTAAACATATTAATAAATGTCAATTTACATTAATTTTGGGTTAATTTTAAGTGAGAAATACAGTCATTTCTAAACAATAATTGAGTTAAACAAAACTGATCAGCAGGTTGTGCAAACATTTAACCCAACCACTGTTGAAACAGCCAATTTGCTGAGTTATCACAACCCAATTCACTGGGTTAAAACAACCCAATTTGCTGGGATAAAATAGACAATTCACTAGGTTAAAACAACCCAATTCACTGGGTTAAAATAACCCAATTCACTGGGTTAAAACAACCAATTCGCTGGGTTAAAACAACTCAATTGGCAATAGCCCAACCCAGCACGTTGGGCAAACATTTAACACAACCACTGGGTCAAAAGAACCCAATCGCTCAGTTTGTTCATTTTTAACCCAACTCGTGTTGTTTTTAACCCAGCATTTTTTAGAGTGAACCTTTTAAGGTTCTATATAGAATCTTTTCTTCCAAGAGTGTATAGTTTGTTTATAGTTTGTTTGTATAGTGTGGTTGATTATAAGTTGTTACCTCATAAATGTAATTATCATTGATATGGCAGACTCACATCATGTCTGATCACTAGAGATGGTCTTTTGACGTTCACTGATGTATGTAATTTCAATGTACCTTCATTTGAGCATTCAATAGAAAAGCAATGAGTTGTTTAGAGTAACAGCATGTTGCTGTTTTCCATTAATCAATATGTGCCGATGACTTCTCTAAGTGAATGGAGGATGATTACTGAACCAGAAGACTCTTATCATGGACTCGTGATGAATCTGTGATTGCACCTAAAATATCCCAATGATCAATCGCAAAGTACCTGACGACTCAACAGAGCCATGGACGACAAACTATAGTAGCACTTCAATACTTATATTCAGCAAGGACGCATTAAATTGATTGTACGATTGTAGCACATGCTACTTGTCCTTCCCTGAGGGCGGATCACGGCAAAACAACTCACTAGTGCCAGAAAATACGGTGGAGTTTTGAGTAGCCTAGTGTAAAATACAAGCTTGTAGCTACTCTTCATCTTCAACTGTTTATTTGCATGCAGACATTTCCATACAGACAAAGAGATGCAGCTTCTGTGAGGGAAAAGAAAGTGCACACAGGAAATCAATGGGGTCAGTAATGAACAGCCCAATGGCTTTAATTAACTTGACAAATCATGTCATTGACAGCTGTATTAAAAGCCTTCAGGATCTCAAACACGCAACAGCATCACACGCCAACCCTGGAAAGACATTCGGCTACGATTAAACCATTACTGAACAAGGGACGTTAAATCTCGGCTATACAGCGTGAAGGACAGAGTGATGTAGTAAGATGTGCTCTCATATTACTATGACAGGGAGAAAGTGCAGCAGGCAGTAATATGAGTATGTCCCGCCTTCTGAATAAATGAGCCAATCACTGGTTGGTAAACTCATCACGTCACTGCAGCTGCTATTAATATAACGTTATTTGAGCATAAGAAACAACACGTATGGGATAGTTTGAGTCAGATTTTGTTGCTGATTTGAAATACGTTATTTAAAGGGGAGCTATAATGCCCCTTTCGCAAGATGTAATATCAGTCTCTGGTGTCTCCAGTGAAGTTTCAGCTCAAAATCCCCCACAGATCATTTATTATCGCTTGTCAAATTCGCCTCTATTTGGGTGTGAACAAAAACACACAGTTTTTGTGTGTGTCCCTTTAAATGCAAATGAGCTGCTGCTCCCGCCCCCTTTCCAGAAGAGTGCTTTGCTTGTATTCTGCACATTTTGCCTAATTATACATTGTAATTATTATACAATATTAAAAATACATGAGCAAAAACACGTGATTTCAGTAAACGAGGCTTTGTTACATCATTCACCCGCCGAACCACTGATTCAAAACAAAAGATTTGTAAAGCTTCATGAATCAGTGTTTTGAATCACTAGATATTGTTGAATAAATTCATTATTTTGTTTTTTTGGCGCACAAAAAGTATTCTCGTCGTGTAATTACATTAAAGGGTTAATTCACCCAAAAATGCAAATTTAGTCATTAACTCCTCTCCCTCGTGTCGTTCTACACCCGTAAGACCTTCATTCATCTTCAGAACACAAATGAAGATATTTGTCATGAAATCCGATGCAAATCGCTCAGTGAGGTAATTTACACTTTCAGATGCCCAGAAAGATACTAAAACATATTTAAAACAGATCATGTGACTACAGTGCTTCAATGTTAATGTTATAAAGTGACGAGAATACTTTTTGTGCGCCAAAAAAGTCAACAATATCTAGTGATGGATGATTTCAAAACACTGATTCATGAAGCTTTATGAATCTTTTTTGTCGAATCAGTGGTTCGGAGCGCCAAAGTCACATGATTTCAGTAAACGAGGCTCCGTTACGTCATAAGTGATTCGCAATTTCAATACTTCCCGTGACTTTGGCAGTTTGATCATTACTAAAATATGTGATAGAGAAAAAAGAGACACAGATGGTTGACAGGTTAATGGATGTTGTATTCAGAAGGGTCACAGAGCGTCCGCCGTTCACCAGTCTACACTCAATCACACACTTCTTAACGAATCCTAATTAAGTCCCGAATCATTCTCGGGCACTGAAAGGCCGTCAGTGTGTTTGCACAGATTCTGCTGCGGGCTGGAGACGGATGTGACAAGGTGGCCTTTGTCTGTCACCAAAAATGCGTCAAGAAACTCTTATATAATGAGAAAAAAAATATAAACTCTGACATGCAAAAGTTCTAAAATCTCTGAAGCCCTTTTAAAAAGTTTTGATCAGTGTTTTAGCACATAGTTAGCCACCTTTGTTTTGTTTATCTTTGTTATGGTTTATGCTGTCATTTTGACCAAGTGCCTCTTGAAAAAAGAGATCTTAATTATCTGACACCCATTTTCAATACTTTGTCTATTTAATTCATTTACAAAACCATTACGTAATGCATTGCATATGCAGGCATTTAATATGAACATGTCTTACATTTCTGAATTTAGGCAAAATGGCATGTTTCTCGATGTTTAAGACATTAAATCAAAACGGTAATGATGTTTCTGGATGGACGTGCATCTGGATGGACGTGCATAAACTAGATTTTTTAATCATTTAAAAGACATTAACTCACAAGGTTTGCTTTGTAAAATACTTTTACAATTAAAAATAGCTGTTTTCTATGCGAATATATAGTGAAATATAATTTATTTCTGTGATCAAAGCTGAATTTTCAGCATCATTACTCCAGTCTTCAGTGTCACATGATCCTTCAGAAATCATTCTGATATGATGATTTGATGATTTGAAACATTTATGATTATTATCAGTGTTTACCAAGTGCAAAAGCATTTGCAATACCAGTCACAGCCACTAGATGGTAATGTTTGCAAAACATTTGAATCAATGAAGTGAAATACTACAGTAAACTAGAGGCCTAGACTAGACAGCATTATCATGATCATTATTACAAATATCTGAGAACAGCAGATTCAGTTCCACAGTTCCATACTGGTTTATACTATTAAAAATATAAATATACATGTAGTATACAGTATATCCTTTATACATAAAGTAGTATACAGTACCTCCAGTGCAGTATGCTAGTTCATTCCTCTGAATCACAGTAACTTGAGCCTGCAGAGGTGAGAGGTCAGAGGTCACACACATGACTCACCTACATCAGCCCCGCTGAGGGCTCAAACCCGGGGCCACGGCCGCATGTCAATCACCCGCCCGCTGACTGACAGACTGTCAACCATGGAAACTGTGGTTAATCCCTGTCGCCTTAACCAACCAATAAAGGACGGCTATAGAGCGGCGTACGGAAGTCATCTAGTGTACATCTTAGTGTTCGCGTCCAGTGGGTTCACAGAGAAAAAAACAAAATGAAGCCCTGGCTATGTCCCAAAACTATCATGCTACTTACAGTATACAGCTATACTTACAAGTATAAATATTTACAGTATAAATAGATATGTGTATTTAATATTGTATAATAATTACAATGTATAATTAGGCAAAATGTCCAGAATACAAGCAAAGCACTCTTCTGGAAAGGGGGCAGGAGCAGCAGCTCATTTGCATTTAAAGGGACACACACAAAAACGGTGTGTTTTTGCTCACACCCAAATAGAGGCGAATTTGACAAGCGATAATAAATGATCTGTGGGGGATTTTGAGCTGAAACTTCAGACACATTCTGAGGACACCAGAGACTGATATTACATCTTGTGAAAGGGCATTATAGGACCACTTTAAGAACAAATAGTGCAACTGAATGAAGTACAGAGTTGATTACAAACTAGCAAGCAGCTACCAAGCCTCTAGTGTGGACTTTACTTATTTAGGTAAGAACTTAAGAATTGTTGCAGGTCTTTAATAATGTTCTCAAAACTTTAGCACAAAAACATTATTTATACATCATTCATGTTCATCTAACCTTATTAAATGTTACAACTTGTTTTAAAACTTCTTGAAACATTTTTGAAACATTCCAAAACTGGGGGGAACATAACGTTTTGACAACGTAATGGGAACGTTAACAAAATGTTCTTCGAACATATGTTTGTTAGCTGGGTCTGAGTCACTTAAATGTGCCACACCACAGACGAACCATCTGTGTTTATCTTTTCTAATGCCTGAGCTCATGTTTTACACACGCCATTAGAAATACAGTCCAAATACCTATTTATCCTGAACTAATTACTGTAAAGTACTGAACCAGAACAGAACAAAGACTACAGTTACTCAAATATGTTTCAGGAAAAAAGAACAAACGCTGCTGGAGAGAAACCTGATACTGAGGCCAAAGAGAAATCTATTTTAGGAATTAAATAAACAACAAAATAAATGCAGATGTCACAAAAACACATGTGCCAGATTCATAATCATGTTTCCATGTGTAAATGCAAGCATAACAATGAAGAACATTCAAATACTTATTAGGATTAGTTTCACTCTGTCATATTCTGAATTTATTTTCTGAACTTTTTACAATTATAATTGTGCAGCCAGTTAGAAAGTACAGCAAGGTCACATGTTTAGATACAGATATGCTTTGATTTGTTGCTTTCTAACATTTTTAGTTTTTATTAACTTGATTTCAAGGCAACCAGGAATGCGTCTGTGTCTAAAACCTATTGAGCTCCCTACATAGGCAGCATTGTAAGGCATCATAAGTGTGTTCCAGAATTCTATATTTATTCTGCCTTCAAAGGGTAACACACTTAGCAGAAAAGACAATCCCAAAACGCTCTGTGACAAGCTCCGTGAAAAATACTTAAGTAAATACTTAAGTATTAAAAAGCAAGTCAATGAAAATAAAATTGGAAATATTCATAAAATTATTATTGCTTTAACGCATGCAATTTTTTTCCATCTAACGCGTTAAAAATATTTAATGCAAATAATGTTTTTTATTGTCATAATTTGGCTAGCGTTACATTTTATGATCACACTCTTGTTTACGCAAATACTTTTAAAATATTCAAGGAGGCAGAAAGATTCAAAAACACATGAATTTTAATATGTCTACATGTATTTTAAGCGTTAAATAAGTGTTGTCTGCGCGTGAAAAATCAGTGAATTACGCGTATTCAAAATATATTTAACTCTTGAAATACGCACATTTTAAGTGTTGTTGATGTGATAAAATTCACGTGTTTTTGAACCTTTTGACCTTCCATACTCTGAATGTCTTGTTTGTGACACACACACTCTTCGCAAAGACATCGAGGAGCAAAGAGGACACTGACAATGTATGAAACCGTTTCATATTTAATATATTGTAATTTTTTAAAGAAGTTTAATCAATAAATAGCGTCTAGTGTGTCTTTAATGTGTCGTGACAGATCGCTGTAGCTCCTCGTGAACCGATCATCTCTTCATACTAGTTAATTTATAGCATCAAATAAACATGAATGAACATCAGAAGGAATGTTGTTTCAAGCGTGAAAAGATGTGAGGACACAATTTATCAAGTTCAACTTCACCAACGTTAATCTACTAACTCCCTTGAGTGCTGGATTCAGGGTTATGATTGGTCAGATCGCCTGTCAATCAAACTGCCAGCGAAAGGCCAATTGAACAAACAATAAAACTCAGAATTATGCTAAAATGCCTGTTTTGTCAAGTATCCTCATCCTCATTAAATGAACTTAAAGAGTTGTGAGATGCGCGTCATATCCGCGTCATGTTCAGCAGCGTCTGCTCTTAAAGTGACAGCAGCCTAATAAACCAGTTGATGTGATGTGTCATTAATGCTAATCAAAGAGTAAACGTAACAGAGAAAATTTAATATATATATATATATATATATATATATATATATATATATATATATATATATATTACAGAGCATGAAGTTTGTCTTTGCAACAACATTGAGACTGAAAAGTGCATTTAATCCATAATCAATATAACGTTAAATTGACATAATGACATAGGGATGCAACATCACAATGGAAGTGAATGTTTATTCATGTAAGAACTAGGGGTGTAAATCGGACGTATCGGCGCTATACAATCTGATATCGATTCTCTTACTAGCCATCGATACAATATGTGCTGATCCCTCAAAATATTCTGTGAAACGATTATAATTCATACAATATTATGTGCCTATTTTACTCACCCAATGGATTTTTATTAACTCACAAATGCAACCAAAACTATATAACTTGAACTGCACATCCTTTATCTCAGTTGGGACACTTTAGTTTTTTAAATAATAAAAATAAATCATTCCATTGATTACATTAGTCATTTGATGGATATTTTGTTCGAACAGTGTAAGCAGAGACATCTAGTGGCCGCCTGTTGTTATCGAGGCTCTTCTCTGAGCTCTTCACAGCAGCAGAATTGGAGATGACAGTCTCAAATTGCACACACGGCCTCCACTATTTAAACTATATGAATGACATATTTAAGATCCTGAACCTTTGTACTCTGAGCTCGGGGCGACTCGAACACATTCCACGACTCTTACCCAAACATCAACCCTAGACGTGACCCGCAGTGAACCCTGACATCCACATGAACCCAGAGGTCACGGGCAATGTTTCCATTTCATCAAAACCTAAAACACACTCACTCACACACACACACACACACACACACACATATGTTGTGTTTTCATGTTTTATGGGGACATTCCATAGGCGTAATGGTTTTTATACTGTACAAACTGTACATTCTGTCCCCCTACACTACCTCTACCCCTAAACCTACCCATCATAGAAAATGTTCTGCTATTTTAGATTTTCAAAAAAGATAATTCTGTATGATTTATAAGCTTGTTTCCTCATGGGGACCAAAAAAATGTCCCCACAAGATCAAAATGTACTAGTATTACTATACCTGTGGGGACATTTGGTCCCCATAATGTAGAGAATACCCCCCCCCCACACACACACACACACACAATATGACAGAGAATGCCCAATGCCAATTACACCTGAAGTAAAAATCAAAACGTCCACAGTTAAATAAACTTCCAGCTTTGAACTTTTGTTTAAAATGTAAAAGCTTAGAGCTGAACCAATAAAATAATCGACAAAAATACATTTCATCTGTTATACATGAACAGATAATCAACAACAGATTATTGTGATTACAGGTGGACCACCATAAAAATGTCTGTGTTCTAAAACCTAGTGAGCTCCCTACATAGGCAGCATCGTTCCATTGTTGACTGTTCCAAAATTATATATTCATGCATCCATGCATACTTGTCAGAAAAGACAAAATGCAAGCTGTATTAATAATAAAAATCAAGTTGATCAAAAAAAATAAAAAAAATTATATAATATATAAAATATATTTAATTGTTTGAAAAAAGTATACTCAAAGCAGAATTTATTCAGACACATTCATTTTACATATTATCTCAGTTTATTCAGGATAGTTTAAAAAACAAAATAAAATATGACAAGAACTGTGTGAGAAAAAATTTATATTGATAATGTCACCTATGCAAAACCTAACACCTATTTCAAACCAAAAAATATTTTTTAAATATATTTTATTATATTATAGTAATTTATAATACATGTTTTTTTCAAAGCACTTTTTAAGAAAATACTTTCTCAATCTTTAATTAAACGTTTAATTTAATGCGTTACTTGCTTTTTCTTTGTAATTATTCATGAAATTTACAAGCAATTATTGAGTGATACTTGTTTAAAAGTAAATCCATTATTTATTTATCATATTAAATAAAAAATATGAGGCTCTATTTCAGTTTGAAGGCAGCTGCCTATGTAGTCAGTAGTCGTCTCTCGATGTTTTGGAATGGAGCCATAAACAGGAAAACTAGCGATTGATTTCCTTCAACCGTTTCTCACTGCCCTCCTGTGGACACACGGCAAACGAGTGCGTGGAGGAACAGCATGTGCTGGTGGTCTGAAATAATTCAGCACAGCTGTGAAAAACACAGAGGGGAGTGTGTGTGTGTGTGTGTGTGTGTGTGTGTATGCCTCAGATTAACACAGCTTGGCATCTCCACCTGGAACAGCCGCCCTGCGCTGGCAATGGGACGCCCGGGTCTTGTTTACTCCCTCGTTAAACAGCCGACCATCACTGAAACGGACACACAAATAAATTTTATACATCAGCCGCAGAACTGTATTAAAGCTTTTAGTGCTGTTGAAAAGACATTGTTGTATATATTTTACCGCTGACATTTTGCTTAGAGTTATTTCTCTCATCATAAAAAGTATAAATATAAATATTCCTGATGGAATGTAGGATCTGGACACTAGATACATGTGGTGTAAGCAACTTTTTACTTTCCGTAACGTTCGTGATTTATTCAAAAATGATAAGGGATTAACATTTTGCATGTATGCATTTGTGCTGTTAAAAGCGAGAGAGAAAAATCAGTGTCCTGTCGGAGGTGCCAGTGTGAAACGCATCCGTCTAGCGCATGTTTACACTGAAAAACAGTGGAAACACAATCTGTGTGAACGGCCGCTTATATTGTATTCAATGTACGTACACATCTAATCACACATTCCCCAGTTTCATTGCATTAATAAAATATGAATATTACTGTACGAGACTTTATTCAATATAAAATTTATGTTTCAAACACTAAAATCTTTAAACATCTCTAGTTTGCTCTATGCTAACAGCACTTTATGGAATTATGAATTAAGGACAAATCAAAATCAGTAACTTTTGCAATTATGCGGCAATTATTACAACATCCGAGTAAGATTTTGTAATCTGAGAGATCTGAGTTGATCTGAGTATGCACTCTAAAAAATGCACCTAAGTTGTTAAAAACAACCCAAGTTGGGTTGAAAATGGACAAACCCAGCGATTGGGTTGTTTTAACCCAGCGACTGGCCATTTTAACTGAGAGAATTGGGCTGTTTTAACCCAGCAAATTGAGCTGTTTTAACCCAGCAAATTGGGTTGGTTTAACTCAGCGATTGGCCGTTTTAACACAGCAAATTGGGTTGTTTTAACCCAGCAAATTGGGTTGTTTTAACCCAGCGATTGGCTGTTTTAACTGAGAGAATTGGGCTGTTTTAACCCAGCGAATTGGGCTGTTTTAACTCAGCGATTGGCCGTTTTAACCCAGCAAATTGGGTTGTTTTAACCCAGCAAATTAGGCTGTTTTAACCCAGCAAATTGGGTTGTTTTAACTCAGTGATTGGCCGTTTTAACCCAGCAAATTGGGCTGTTTTAACCCAGCAAATTGGGCTGTTTTAACCCAGCGAATTGGGTTGTTTTAACTCAGCGATTGGCCGTTTTAACCCAGCAAATTGGGCTGTTTTAACCCAGCAAATTGGGCTGTTTTAACCCAGCGAATTGGGTTGGTTTAACTCAGCGATTGGCCGTTTTAACACAGCAAATTGGGTTGTTTTAACCCAGCAAATTGGGTTGTTTTAACCCAGCGATTGGCTGTTTTAACTGAGAGAATTGGGCTGTTTTAACCCAGCAAATTGAGCTGTTTTATCCCAGCGAATTGGGTTGGTTTAACTCAGCGATTGGCCGTTTTAACCCAGCAAATTGGGTTGTTTTAACCCAGCAAATTGGGTTGTTTTAACCCAGCGATTGGCTGTTTTAACTGAGAGAATTGGGCTGTTTTAACCCAGCGAATTGGGCTGTTTTAACTCAGCGATTGGCCGTTTTAACCCAGCAAATTGGGTTGTTTTAACCCAGCAAATTAGGCTGTTTTAACCCAGCAAATTGGGTTGTTTTAACCCAGCAAATTGGGTTGTTTTAACCCAGCGATTGGCCGTTTTAACCCAGCAAATTGGGCTGTTTTAACCCAGCGAATTGGGTTGTTTTAACTCAGCGATTGGCTGTTTTAACCCAGCAAATTGGGCTGTTTTAACCCAGTGAATTGGGTTGTTTTAACTCAGTGATTGGCCGTTTTAACCCAGCAAATTGGGCTGTTTTAACCCAGCAAATTGGGCTGTTTTAACCCACCGAATTGGGTTGTTTTAACTCAGCGATTGGCTGTTTTAACCCAGCAAATTGGGCTGTTTTAACCCAGCGAATTGGGTTGTTTTAACTCAGCGATTGGCCGTTTTAACCCAGCAAATTGGGCTGTTTTAACCCAGCGAATTGGGTTGTTTTAACTCAGCGATTGGCTGTTTTAACCCAGCAAATTGGGCTGTTTTAACCCAGTGAATTGGGTTGTTTTAACTCAGTGATTGGCTGTTTTAACCCAGCAAATTGGGTTGTTTTAACCCAGCGAATTGGGTTGGTTTAACTCAGCGATTGGCCGTTTTAACCCAGCAAATTGGGTTGTTTTAACCCAGCGATTGGCTGTTTTAACTGAGAGAATTGGGCTGTTTTAACCCAGCAAATTGAGCTGTTTTAACCCAGCGAATTGGGTTGGTTTAACTCAGCGATTGGCCGTTTTAACCCAGCAAATTGGGTTGTTTTAACCCAGCAAATTGGGTTGTTTTAACCCAGCGATTGGCTGTTTTAACTGAGAGATTTGGGCTGTTTTAACCCAGCGAATTGGGCTGTTTTAACTCAGCGATTGGCCGTTTTAACCCAGCAAATTGGGTTGTTTTAACCCAGCAAATTAGGCTGTTTTAACCCAGCAAATTGGGTTGTTTTAACTCAGCGATTGGCTGTTTTAACCCAGCAAATTGGGCTGTTTTAACCCAGCGAATTGGGTTGTTTTAACTCAGCGATTGGCCGTTTTAACCCAGCAAATTGGGCTGTTTTAACCCAGCGAATTGGGTTGTTTTAACTCAGCGATTGGCCGTTTTAACCCAGCAAATTGGGCTGTTTTAACCCAGCGAATTGGGTTGTTTTAACTCAGCGATTGGCTGTTTTAACCCAGCAAATTGGGCTGTTTTAACCCAGCAAATTGGGCTGTTTTAACCCAGCGAATTGGGTTGTTTTAACTCAGCGATTGGCCGTTTTAACCCAGCAAATTGGGCTGTTTTAACCCAGCAAATTGGGCTGTTTTAACCCAGCGAATTGGGTTGGTTTAACTCAGCGATTGGCCGTTTTAACACAGCAAATTGGGTTGTTTTAACCCAGCAAATTGGGTTGTTTTAACCCAGCGATTGGCTGTTTTAACTGAGAGAATTGGGCTGTTTTAACCCAGCAAATTGAGCTGTTTTATCCCAGCGAATTGGGTTGGTTTAACTCAGCGATTGGGTTGTTTTAACCCAGCAAATTGGGTTGTTTTAACCCAGCGATTGGCTGTTTTAACTGAGAGAATTGGGCTGTTTTAACCCAGCAAATTGGGTTGTTTTAACCCAGCAAATCGGGCTGTTTTAACCCAGCGATTTGGGTTGTTTTAACTCAGCGATTGGCCGTTTTAACCCAGCAAATTGGGTTGTTTTAACCCAGGGAATTGGGTTGTTTTAACCCAGCAAATTGGGCTGTTTTAACTCAGCGATTGGCCATTTTAACTCAGCAAATTGGGCTGTTTTAACCCAGCGAATTGGCTGTTTTAACTGAGAGAATTGGGTTGTTTTAACTCAGTGATTGGCCGTTTTAACCCAGCAAATTGGGCTGTTTTAACCCAGCAAATTGGGTTGTTTTAACCCAGCGATTGGCTGTTTTAACTGAGAGAATTGGGCTGTTTTAACCCAGCGAATTGGGCTGTTTTAACTCAGCGATTGGCCGTTTTAACCCAGCAAATTGGGTTGTTTTAACCCAGCAAATTAGGCTGTTTTAACCCAGCAAATTGGGTTGTTTTAACTCAGCGATTGGCCGTTTTAACCCACCAAATTGGGCTGTTTTAACCCAGCGAATTGGGTTGTTTTAACTCAGCGATTGGCCGTTTTAACCCAGCAAATTGGGCTGTTTTAACCCAGCGAATTGGGTTGGTTTAACTCAGCGACTGGCCGTTTTAACCCAGCAAATTGGGCTGTTTTAACTCAGCGATTGGCCGTTTTAACCCAGCATATTGGGTTGTTTTAACCCAGGGAATTGGGTTGTTTTAACTCAGCGATTGGCCGTTTTAACCCAGAAAATTGGGTTGTTTTAACCCAGGGAATTGGGTTGTTTTAACCCAGCGATTTGGGTTATTTTAACTCAGCGATTGGCCGTTTTAACCCAGCAAATTGGGTTGTTTTAACCCAGCAAATCGGGCTGTTTTAACCCAGCGATTTGGGTTGTTTTAACTCAGCGATTGGCCGTTTTAACCCAGCAAATTGGGTTGTTTTAACCCAGGGAATTGGGTTGTTTTAACCCAGCAAATTGGGCTGTTTTAACTCAGCGATTGGCCATTTTAACTCAGCAAATTGGGCTGTTTTAACCCAGCGAATTGGGTTGTTTTAACTCAGCGATTGGCCGTTTTAACCCAGCAAATTGGGTTGTCTTAACCCAGGGAATGGCTGTTTTAACTGAGAGAATTGGGTTGTTTTAACCCAGCAAATTAGGATCAGTAAAGACATTTATAATACAGAAGATATCTTTTTCAAATAAACAGTTCTTTTGAACTTTCTATTCACCAAAGAATCCTGAAAAATAAAATGTATCAGTTTCCACAAAAATAGGAACTGTTTTTAACACTGATAATAATCATAAATGAGCATCAAATCATCATATCAGAATGATTTCTGAAGGATCATGTGACACTGAAGACTGGAGTAATAATGCTGAAAATTTACAGAAATAAATTACACTTTACCACATATTCACATAGAAAACAGTTATTTTAAATCGTAAAAATATATCACTGTTTTACTGCATTTTTGCTCAAACACATACATCCCTGATGAGCAGAGGACACTTCTTTTAAAATAATCTTTTGGATGCATATTTTATAATAATTTTCCCCACATCACACAGGCCACACGAACCGATAACTCGCTCTACAAAAGTGTGACTAAAGCACAAGCCATTTGATAAGCTTTATCTTCCCCTTTACAGCAAAATGATCCATCAATATCATAAAGCATCTCTAACTACCTTCAAAACCTCTAAACTGATCGTCATCTCTCTTAAATCTTTCATCTTCTCGCCCACGTACAGTACAATGCCGTTACGGAGCCGCATGTAATCGGATGAGACACCAAAGCGTGGCGAGCAAAGGCGGCCCAGCTGGGACATGTGTCCCGATCCGGCCCATCTACACCTTCTTGTGGTCTTTTTTTGTGCGTTTCGCCCCAGGCGATGACGCTGAAGTCTCATCTGCTTTCGGAGACTCGGTTCTTTCTCTCGGAATAATGATACCTTTAAGCGAATTCCCTTTTGTGAAGCGCAGGGATCCCGTTTCTCTTTTGAAACCTCTTTCCCCTCTTTCTCTTTCTTTCTATTCTCTGCCACGTCTTCTGTGCCGTGGTGAAAAGCCGTGCCTTCAGTTGTTAAAGTGATGTGTAAAAAATGATTGAGGGTTTCACCGCGGCATCTAGAGCCGTCCGTCAACACGATATTCACCTCCGGGCGACGGCGACACCAATCCAGCTCCTGAAAAACAGCCAGAAGATGGAGAAGAAAGAGAATAGAAGGCTAAAATATGTTGCGATTCTTGCTGAGGTGGATAATTGACCCCCTGATTGACCCTTTCAGTATCTTGCAGGAGAGATTTCAGTCTGTGAAAAAAAATGATGTTCTTCCACAGTAATTGTGCCTTGCCATGATTCTTAAATGAAGATGCAGTTGAAAAAAAAAAAGTTTTAAATACTTTTTCAGTCTTTGTACTACAAAAATTTAACATTTAATCTAGTGTTACTAGCCAATTCTTTGTAATTATTTGTGAAATTTACTTGCCATTTTTGAGTGAAAACTTTCTTTTTCTTGAGAAGCAAAATGACATAAAACATTAAATGTTGTTTTCTGAAAAATGTGTCAAAATTAAGTGACTTCACGCTTATCTGCCAAAGGGGTCAAAAAATAAACTTGTGTTCACTTTAAATTAAGTTTATTTTTCTAACCCCATTGGCAGATATTTGTTCTTAATGTTTTAAGAGGTTCTTTGGAGATTATTTTAACCCAGCGAATTGGGTTGTTTTAACCCAGCGATTGAGTTGTTTTAACCCAGCGAATTGGGTTGTTTTAACCCAGTGAATTGGTTGTTTTAACCCAGTGAATTGGTTGTTTTAACCCAGTGAACTGGTTTGTTTTAACCCAGTGAATTGGTTTGTTTTAACCCAGTGAACTGGTTTGTTTTAACCCAGTGAATTGGTTGTTTTAACCC
The DNA here is from genome assembly GCA_038088235.1 of Zacco platypus. Lineage (NCBI taxonomy): Eukaryota > Metazoa > Chordata > Actinopteri > Cypriniformes > Xenocyprididae > Zacco > Zacco platypus. The sequence continues at coordinate 20,035,225 of CM076086.1, forward strand.
AGTGAACTGGTTTGTTTTAACCCAGTGAACTGGTTTGTTTTAACCCAGTGAATTGGTTGTTTTAACCCAGTGAATTGGTTGTTGTAACCCAGTGAACTGGTTTGTTTTAACCCAGTGAATTGGTTGTTTTAACCCAGTGAATTGGTTGTTTTAACCCAGTGAACTGGTTTGTTTTAACCCAGTGAATTGGTTGTTTTAACCCAGCGAATTGGGTTGTTTTAACCCAGCGATTGAGTTGTTTTAACCCAGCGAATTGGGTTGTTTTAACCCAGTGAATTGGTTGTTTTAACCCAGTGAATTGGGTTGTTTTAACCCAGTGAATTGGTTGTTTTAACCCAGTGAATTGGTTTGTTTTAACCCAGTGATTGGTTGTTTTAACCCAGAGAATTGGGTTGTTTTAACCCAGCGAATTGGTTGTTTTAACCCAGAGAATTGGGTTGTTTTAACCCAGCGAATTGGTTGTTTTAACCCAGCGAATTGGTTGTTTTAATCCAGTAAACTGGGTTGTTTTAACCTAGCGATTGGTTGTTTTAACCCTGCAATTGAGTTTTTTCGAATTGGGTTATTTTACCCCTGCAAATTGGTTGTTTTAACCCAGCGAATGGTTTTAAATAAAACTACTGCTGGGTTGTTTTATTTAACCCAACTGTTGTTTAAAAATGACTGTATTGCTTGATTAAAATGAGTTTTAAGCACAAGTAATTTTGCTTCTCAAGTAAATGCATCTTGATTTAGTAATGTTTATATATTTGTACTAGAAAACAAGACAAATTTACTGAAGAAGAAAGCCTTTTTTGTAATGTTTTTCTTTGTTTGTAATTTTTGAGTCCATGAACTTGCATTAAATCCACATTACACATAAAACAGCTTTTACAAAGAAAATACACCATGTTTAGTTACTTTTTGGAGGTTTGACAAAGTGAGGAGGAAACAATGGTGTAGAAACAATTTCCACTGTAAATTTCAGTGGTTTCGAAGTACGAAAACACTTAACATGCTTCAATAATCCTCTTTAAAAAATGTGTTTTTTGCAGTGCACAAGTAAAGTCCGCAGGGATTGTGTCCAGTTGTTCCTCAGCGATCCGAAGGTGAAGACGTTGCCACAGACGGGTCTCCTCGAGTTTGAACAGCTGTCCGCAGACATTCACAGCAGCTGTGTGGTAGAACTACATCTCTATCTGCATCAGATTTTGTTTGTGGACACACGTTAGACGGCAAGTGTTAGTAACATGATGAGAGTACGTTTCAAAGGCATGGACGAGTCGCCCATCATGAGTGAATGGGCCATCGGCTGGACGGACAGGTGCAAACACACGTACATGTACAACAGTGGCACAGCTTTTTACTCCGGTCAATAAATGCACTGAATTAGGCTTAAATTTGATAGTTTCCCCTCATATGTGACATAGGATTGATTTTGACAGAAGCTGCCTACTTATACAGGCTGCATAAGCATAAAAATACATCACACATACAAAATATTGTGTTTAAACAGGCATTAGGTGATACACACAAAGCTGAATTAGACCTAAAAAACAAGGGATCTGTAGGAAAAGACGCTACCCTGTGATCCCTTAAAATACTGCCTACATAGGAAGCTGAAAGAGCCCGTGTAAACAACAAAAATGACTGAGCCACTTAACAAACATGGAAATGAATCTGAATTTTTCAGTGTAAGCAGTCGGTTCAGAATTCATGTGATTTTGATTGAATTGCACACTATGTGTTTTGCATGAATCCTAAAATAATAGAAGTATTACAGAAAGATGCTAAAATATCTTTGTTTTAAAATAGGCTTATATATTGATTTACACACTCCAAAAAATGATTTTGTATTTTTGTCAGTACAAATATAAAAAAGAATGTAAATAAAGATACATACTTGAGAATATTATTTTTTTTTTTCAGGAAGTTGATCCTGGGTCAGGGTTCGTATTGAATACACAAGGAACACAATCTAAAGCAGCATGTTGAACGTGGGGTCTTCCTCACATGTGGTAACGGTCAAAGCTTGATAAAGTTCACATGTGTGCCAGAGGACAGACACACTCAGTATTCAGCTCATTCATGTGTTTGGATTAAATAATGAAGGGGGTGACACATAAACTCTCTCTGGAACAATCATAAAAACAACAGCCTGCCCTGTTTATCAAACTCTATCACTGCTTATGCTACAAACCCACGTTACCGTGGAAACGAGTATCTGTTTGATATGCTATCAAAAAACTGATTCTCTGAATTCCAGCGAATGAACTGCAGTAATCAACTATAACTGTACGACACACCTAAACTGAAATGATTACCATTAGTCAACATTTTCCTTCAAGAAACACTGTTGTGTTTGTGCTTCACAAAATATCCAGCAACCATATACAACACCCTCACAACCACCCTAGCAACCACATAGTGACGACCTAGCAACCTTATAGCAACACCCTGGCAACTACACAGAACACCCTAGCAACCACAAAGCAATTCAACACTCAAATACTCATCTATTTTCTTTTGCTTGAAGATCGGATTTTAATCTGGATACGAACTGGATCTGGTTGACTTCTGTAATCTCGAGATAAACAGAGAGAGTGATATTAACATAGATGCCATTCTTCTTAAGATGTAACGAGTACATCGGGTGTTACGGAAAGTGTTCCTGTTTCCAGTTGATCTACTTTATGAGCCATCAAAATATAAATTGATAATGTGTTAAGTGTTGTTTCTAGGCTAGATTTAAACTGACAGAGTGTGTCTACTTCCTGAACAACATTAGGAAGGCTGTTCCAGAGTTTGGGTGCTAAATAGGAAAAGGATCCACTGCCTGTCCAGAACGCTGAGATAGCAATAGACGTGTAGGACTGCAGTGTGTCAAGAGCTCGCTCAAGTATTGGGGAGCTAAAACAATAATTAGTGCTTTGTAAGTAATTAGCAAGATTTTAAAATCTATACGAGGTTTAAGGAGCCAATGCAGTGTTGACAAAACCGGCCTAATATGGCCATACTTCCTGGTTCTAGTAAGAACCCTAGCAGCTGCATTTTTGGACCTACTGGAGTTTGTTTATTAAGCCTGCAGGGCAACCACCCAGTAATCTAGCCTTGAAGTCATGAATGAATTTGTCATTGAGAGCATATGTTGTAGTTAATATATATTTAAGAAGGAAAAATGTGGTTTTAAAGATGCTAGAAATGTGGCTTTTAAATGAAAGATTGGTATTAAAGAGCAGACCCAGGTTGCTAACTGATGACGAGGAGTGTTATTATTACATATTCTAGGTTATTACATGCAGAGAGAAATTACTAGTCATCCACTTTTTTATATATCAACTTTGCAATGCCATAATTTTGTGAAATGGTATGTTTCGTCACATTATTGCATACCTTATTGACCTTATTGCATATGCATTTTAGGAGTTTCCTTTTCAGATGCAAAATTTATGGGAGAATAGTATTTAAATTACTCATGCAAGGTGATTTACTAAGATTTGCTCTTGTCCATTTACAGTTAATTTCACCATTATTTACTGCACCCCAAAAAACATGTTTTAAACCAGACACTAATTTTTGCTGCTCCTGGTAGATTGCGTTTGTCGTTCTGGAAATGATCCGACTGCATCTGTGTATTTTAATTTGCACGTCGTCAGTAGATTTTGTGGAGAACTTTCCACTCCCATCAGCACTTTTTTAGAGTTGCACTCACACTAAATTGCCCTGTTTAGTAAATCTGGCCCTTAAGGTTTAAAACAACATAATGAAATACAATTTTGATTTCAAAGAGTAACCTATTATTTTATTTTGTAAACTATCCACATAATACTCAAATATAGTCTTTATCTCTAACTGACTGAGCGAAATTGCAACAAATGCACAAAATGTATGTGAATTAAATTGGATACTCAGAAGCAGTCAAAAATGCTACAAAAGTCACAAAGAAGTATAAAGCTGATTATAATCAGCATAACAATGAAAACTAAAGCCATTCGTAATAATATTTCTCAAAGGTAGCATGTACAGGATGAAAAGCAACGGTCCTAGTACTGAGCCTTGTGGTATTCCACACTTGTGATTGATATGACGCCTCTTTATTTACTGCTACAAATTGATACCAGTGAGATAAGTATGATTTGAACCATGCCAATGCAATTCCATTAATGCCAACACAATTTTTGAGTCTATTAAAAACAATGTTGTGGTCAATAGTATCAAATGCAGCACTAAGATGCAGTAACACTAATAGAGAGATACAACCACGCTTGGATAATAAGAGCAGTCTCAGTACTATGATACAGTCTAAATCCAGTCACCCTAATAACCACATAACAATGCCCTAGCAACCACAAAGAACACCCTAGCAACACCCTGGCAACCAAATAGCAACATACTAAAAAACGCTCAGAACATTTTATCAAATCAATAGCGTCATAGCAGCAAGTTAAGCACCAGGGCTGGGTAGGTTACTTTTAAAATGTATTTCACTACAGATTACAAAATACATGCTTTAAAACGTAATGTGTAACGTATTTCGTTACATTACTCAAGTTTAGTAACTTAATCTAAATACTTTAGAATACTTTGGAATACTAATAAGTGTGGAACAAACACAAAAAAGGTAATTGCAAGTTTTTATCTCATAATTCTGACTTTTCCCCTCAGAATTGTGTGATATAAAGTTGCAATTGCGAGTTATAAAGTCCGAATTATGAGATATAAACTCGCAATATTGAGAAAAGTCAAAATTATGATAAACTCACAATATTGAGAAAAGTCAGAATAATGACATTTAACTTGCATACTAAATTCACAATTGCAAGAAAAAAAAAAGTCAGTATTGCAAGTTCATATCTCCCAATTCTGACTTTATAACTTGCAATTGTGAGTTTAAATCTCACAATTCTGAGAAAAAGAAGTCAGAATTGTGAAATGCAAACTCACAATTGTGAGGGGAAAAACTAATTGTGAGAAAAAGATGCAGTGACATTTTTTACAATTATGAAAATGACTCACAAACAACTATCACAAAACATGAAAACAGTCGAACAACATTAACTCCGCTTTTTCAGACTGTCAGAGTCAGAGAATCATCGATCGCTGTTTAAATGACATTAAAATTCAAAGTAATCACTTTGGTAATCTAAAATACTTTTCAGATGTAACTGTAATCAGATTACCACCCATTTAATGAAATACAGTTACTCAAATTTTGTAACTTGTATACTAAGTTACTTGTATTTCGTTACTCCCCAACCCTGTTAAGCACCACTTGTAAAAATAAATAGCACAGAATGTAAAAATCTAGTGTAAAATATAGGCATATGAATTTTCCACGTGCTTGTGTCTATTCTTAAACTAATGATTGTGAAATTGTGTGTCCAAATATTTACCCAAACATAAGTCTAAGAGGATTATGAGTCCATTTCTCCAGCTCTATATACCGGTCACAGAAAAGCTTTGGCAGCGGGCCACATCTGATAGGACTTTAAATAGCGACCGTCCCGAAAGACTCTGGATCATTCACACCGCCGCAGCAGAAGTACCACCGTAATACTGCTGGAACACGGCCAATGTGGAAACGGCTTTATTCTTCACTTCCTCTGACCTTGGCATGTAAATGACAATTTTATATTCTAACAACACTGAATGTCAAGGCCAGAGACAGAACTCTGCTCTGCTCATTTTAAGCTAATTATCAACAGTAGATGTTTGTTTTTCTGCATTTTGATTATTATCACGCTATCGTCTGTGATTGTTATCCATCAAAATTTCAAGGACTGATCATGTTCATGTCCTGATCGTGTCCCGTTTATGGCACTGAAATGCTATAAAATGCTATAAAAACAGAACCTTTAGTAATATGAGAGGTATGAAGCACTCAAATGTTCCTTTCCTTCGAAAAAATACAAACATAGTAATCATTAACCTCTTATCCAGCCAAAATTATCTTACATGCCGTACATATTTAGCCTAATTGCGGTGCTATTTTTAGATTATGCAGTCTTAATTATTAGTAATGGCCATTCGTTGTGTTGAAGAGGTAGAATAACATCAAGGTAACGGATAGCTTCCAGGACATCTGTTGGCGAGCCAAGCAGCACAAAGAGCGAAAGGCGGCTTTATTACAATCTGTGGTCGTGCTGCTTTGATGCTGCTTTCAGAGGGGAGGAGCTGCTGCTGATTTATACTCTAGAAACACAAACAGACACGAGTGCTTCACTGCACCTTTACACCAAGTGTCACTGATACTGTACTCCATTATGACAGACACTACATACAGATGCAGATAATGCTATACAGCTTAACCCGATGTTTACAAGATCTGAGGCACAAAACTGCTCCACATGACGATGAGAAAAACACCTTCAGAAGAAAACATCAGCGTTGGGGAAGCTACTCTGAAAACTGTAGTTTGACAAGCTACTTTATGAGTTAAAGTACTTAAAAGTTTAAGTAGTCAAGCTACTCTTCTGAAAAAGTAATTAGCTACACTACAGGTTACTACCAAAAGGTAGCTACATTGATTTTTTTTTTTTTACTGTGACATTTTATATTACAAATAACTGATTAATTTTTATTGAAGATTGTTATAAGTAAAAGATTTGGGGACAGATTTATTAACAGCATGCGCCAGCACAAACCCTCTTTTGGCGTTAAAAAACTACTTTTTTTAATTTACTAAAGATAAAGATTAGCACTAAAAAGGTGTGGACAGGTTCGTTTTTGCGGCTGACCTTACTGAATATGCCTTTATAGGAGTTTCCTTTTCTGACGTTAAATTTATGATTTACTAAGGTTTGCGCTAGTCAATTTACTGGTAATTGCGCCATCGTTTCCCACCGGAAAAAAAAGATTAACCCAGATGCTCATTGGCGCTGCTCTTGGTAGATTGTGTGTGTCATTATGGCTGCGTCTGTGTATTTTAATTTGCGGTCATCAGTAGATCACATGTAGAACTTTACACTCCAATCAGTGCTTTTTTTGGAATTGCGCTCACACTAATTTGCCCTGTTTAGTAAATCCCTTAGTAAAACACCCATTTCACTGGGTTAAAAGAACACATTTACATTTACATTTACATTTAGTCATTTAGCAGACGCTTTTATCCAAAGCGACTTACAAGTGAGGAAAACAAACAAGCGATTCTTCATGAATTGGCAAATAACACAGGAAGTGCTCACAATACAAGTTTCATACATTGCTCAGTACCATAAGCTAGAGTAGGAAGGGAAAAAGGGGGAAGGATAGGGTTTTTTTTTCAATTCACTGAGTTAGAAAAACCCAATTCGCTGGGTTAGAACAACCAAAAAATATATATAACATTGTTCAATTGGTTTTTGGATATTTTTATCTAAAAATCTTACATATTGTGCCTTTAATTAGACATCACATTAAGACATGCAGTTTTGAATATCTCCTGAAAAATTGAAGGTATGAACACATTGTGCAACATCATGTTTTGGACCATCTAGAACCATCTCTGACCTTGAGAAGCCTTGATTTCTGAGAGGATCTCACAGCCAAACATGATCCACTGGTGTCCAGCTGACCAGCTGCTGTGGCTACTGAGAGCGACATAATATCCTGTGGATATAGTGTGACACGGATCCTGTAGGTGGCTTAACTCTGGCCTCTTTGATCCTCCTGCTGCAGGTGCTGCCAACTCTGTGCGCTCTGCGGTCGGATGCACGCTTGCTTCTCTGCAGCCTACGGCCGCTGCCGGATTAACTGGAGGAATTGGAGGCCGAAACAGGATCCAGTTCGGGCTCAGATCAAGTCCTGGGTCCTCAAGCCCCGTCAGCGCTAAACATCTCCGGCACTTCCTCCTCCAATTAGTGCAACCTTGTTATATGTAAGTCAAGACTAAGTCCGTGTACTTCATGCTTTTGCCGTGCCGGCGGGCCATGCTGAATGCTAGAGGTTAGCATCAAAATAGCACTCAGGAAATATGAACAGGTCAAGAGAAACCAAGGACGATGAGAACATCAACATCAGACTCAAACTGGACTTGTAGAGTTTTTAATTTGAATATGAGATGCTGAATTTTTTGCCATGTACAACCCAAAACGATCAACTCTGAGTCTAGTTTCAGTTTGATTTTGATGTTCTCGTTCATCTTTGGTTTCACTTCACAATCTACAACAGTTCAATATCAATCAAACTACTATGTGCATTAAACATTCAATTTAGAAGCTCAAAAGAAGAAAGAATCTAATCAAGAACAGTGAGTGATTCTCTGTTTTTCTTTTGTTTGGTTCATATTAACAGTATATACAGCAGTAGTACTGTATATTACGCTGTTGTCACTTTAATACACAGATTCACAGACAAAACCGACTGTGTTTATGTGAACTTTGTGTGTTTTTAGATAATCTTGTGTGTATTTGACAGTTTATACACAATAAGATATACAAGAGATCTTAGTTTAATACTCACGGGACGCGTCGTCTGACAGACAGCTTTCTGTGCATGTGCCTCAGAAAACCATGTAGCAGAAGTTTAGACTGATATGGCTTTAAAACTCAGGCAAATAATTAACTTTCGTGACGAAGAAACGCGACAGAGATGATGATAATAAAATTCAAACAGATGTTTTGTTAGTTTTTGACAGAGTATCCAAGGCATGAGGCTCCGCCCTCTTCTGGGTGGAGCAGCTCATTTACATTTAAAGATACATGCAAGAAAACAGCATGTTTTTCCTTTCACTCAAAAATGGGCATTTACAACATGCTACAATGAATGATATGTAGAGTATTTTGTGCTGAAACTTCACAGACACATTCTGGAGACTCCAGAGACTGATATTACATCTTGAAAAAACACAATTGTAAGAGCTTCATTAACACTGATGAATAAACAGTATAAGTTTAGACTATTAAACAGAAGTCCAAAACTAGTTTTTGTTAAAACAAAGTTAGTAAGTTGGTATGAGCCACCAGAGTCATCTAAAAAACAGAAAACCACACAAAGTGAAAATAAAGTATTTTGGGTCAAGATTTACACTGGTAAATACACAATATTAACATGAACTATTAATAAAACAATAAAACACTGATGCTGATGAACAGAATCATACCTGCATTACACACAACATGCCAGTTACGTCATTTATTGGTACTTTTTGGTAATTTCATGACTTACTAAAGCCACGTTTCCACTGCAGGAACTTTCCCCAGGAACTAGGGACTTTGGGGTGGTAGTCGGTGTGTTTCGATCGCAGGGATCAGGATCTAAATGATGTTCCAGGTAAAAATTTCCCCCTCAGAAAGTCCCTGCTCACGAGGTAGTACTTTTTCAAAGTTCAGGAACTTTCGGGGGTGGGACTTGGGCGCTGAACATGCTGATTGGTAGAGTACACGCAGCATTTTGATTGGTTGACTCAAAGTATTTTATTTCAACCACCATTTTTAAAAGAGTTGTTTGCTATTCGCAAAAAAATCTAAATTCAAAATGATTGTTATTTGCAAAAATTCAAAACTATCATGTTATTTGCAAAAAATGTAAAAAGATCATGTTATTTGCAAAAATTCAAAACTATCATGTTATTAGCAAAAAATAAAAAAATAATGTTATTTGCAAAAAACAAACTAGTTATTTGCAAAAATATTAAAAAGATCAAGTCATTTGCACAAAATCAAAATGATCAAGTTATTTTCAAAAAATGAAAAATCTAATCATATTAAATGCAATTTTTTTTTAAAAAAGATCAAGTTATTTGCAAAACAAATCAAAATGATCAAGTGGTTTGCATTTTTTAAATTCAAAAAAGAAAAAACATTCAAAAATTATTTGCAAAAAATGCATTAATTGTGAAGATTCTGTCAAAATGCAATAAACCCCCAGCCATTTCTAAGGCAGTAATATGGAATGTCAGAAAATGTCAGTGAGCACCACACCTCCTCCTGCGGGAGCTGTCATGACCAGCAGCTGGTGGGGCTCAAAGCTCACAGGTACCATAACAAAGCGCTGGCATGTTATGAGTTCATGTCTGGTGGAGTCACAAAGGGTTGCAAACACAATCAGGCCTGACCGCAGAGAGCTGCTGGCGGGTGCTGACGTGCCGTTCGGGGCTTATACAGACGGCGCAGGGCCTGTGAACCAGCACTTAGGCGACCACAGCACGTCTGTCTTGTGCAAACCCACGGACAGGAATGAAACACCCTCAAATTCCCTGCATCATTCCCAGATTGGTTATGCAGGCCAGTGGACATCACGACTCCTGTAAGCATTCAGTGTGCTGGAGATCCTCCAACGCTGATCTACTGGATCAATTAGCAGAACAAGAGCTGCCAACAAGCAAAACATCTCTAATGAAACAGAGGAGCTTTCTCCATGATGTATTCAAGTCACAACAACCTGTAAGAAAGGAAAAAAATTTGTATATCTGAATTGTAGGTGATAAAATGCCACAACTCCACATTCATTTTATCGTTCTATTTCCTGCATGAAATCTAAGATTAAAGCCCCCCATATACTCATAGTGAAGTTCTTTTGTGTTGTTTGTTTAGGGGTAAAAAGAGTCACACCCACCTATTACATCATCACCACTGACCAATGGTAGTTCGAAGGTGGAATGAACTTTTCCAGAAAGTTCGCTTTGGCAAGCTGTTTCGAACGCCTGAAACAAACTCCAAACGAACTTAACTTTGTTTTGATCTTATAATGTTGGAAATGATGTCACACAAGTTCATTATTCAATTTCGCTTTAAGTATATCAGGGCCTTCAGTTATTTGCAATTCTTTTTTTTTTTTTAAATAAATAAAAATAAAAATTCAGAAAGATAGTTGTTTGCAAAAAAATCAAGATTCAAAAAGATGAAGTTTTTTGGAAAAAAATAAAATAAAAAAGACAGTTATTTGCAAAAACAATTCAGAAAGATAAAAAGAATAAATAAAGAATTAACAATTTAAAAAAAAAAGATAATTTGCAAAAAAAAATCCAGTCGTTTGCAAAAAGTTCTAAATAAAAAAGTCACTTGCATAAAAGTTATATGCAAAGCTTTCTCAGTGACGCATTCGAGTCAAAACAACCTGTCAGAACAAGAAGAGATCACAAATGAGATCTCATTTATATATCAACAATGACATTAAAAGGATATAAAATGCAAATCTCCAGCTTCTCAGATGTTTCTCCTGAGAATAAGACTACAGTTACATCATTGGTCTCATCTAGAGTTTCAGAAGAGATCCAGAAGATAATAACGTCTGGGATCAAAAGTTAGAAATCTCAGGCATTTCTCATCAAATGATCTGAGCTGCTCCACATTTATTTTATAGCTGAATGAGAACTATTGATTCATTTGTGTTTATTTTTATTTCAAGAAACATCTGAGACAAAGTTGATACTTCAATGACTCATAACTTGTAAGAGCCGGGCAATAACATTTTCCTCTGGGAAAAAATACTGACTCAATTTCACCTGAACCACTTAATTCTCGAAGCGACTCTCTTTCATCATCACCTGACTGACCTTTCATCGCACTGGCTTTTGGACTTCTGCGGTAAAAATAGAAAGGCAGACCGTCATTAATTCGACACACAACCTTGAATACCGTCCTTCTATGGTGATGAAAGTCCAAACATATCTCTGCTCTTTAACTTTATACATTTCTTATCTGCATTTATCACCTGAAGCAGCACACCCAGTGAATATCTGACAGTACGGCCATTGACTCGCCAGCAGATCAACATTTTGCACATGCCTGTAAGATAGTAACACGCCAACAACATGACATAATCACCTGTAACAGGTGGAGCTGGTCAGAATCCTGTGAAGAGAGTGGGAAAAGTGCAATGGAGCAAGCAACATGTCAACTAAACTATAAACACATACAAGATAACAGCATTTATCTAGTAAACAAAGTGTGTTTACCTGCAGAATGTTCCCATTGACACGCTAACGCAACTTCTGTTTAGGGGAATAATATGGAAGACACAAATCAGTGTGTCCAAATGTAACCTGTCCTAGATTGTTTAACAGTGTCATCCACACCTCATGCAAGATCTGTTTCAAAATCACTATACTAGCACTTATAATGTTAGTCATATGATCAATCCTCTAAAACTAAGTTTGGAGTAGGATTGACTTTAAAACAATTTTCACTCTGAAATTGCTATTAAATATCGCTTCAGAATATGCACTAGTTGCATACGTTTTCAGAACAGTTGAAAATTTCATTTTGCTGACATAGAGTTAAAGGATGGGATTTATATCACTCATTTTATACTGTCAAAATACACATTCACCATTATTTCCCCAAGAATAAAATGTTATATAAACCATGTGAATGATATATGAACAAACCCCTCAGTAAAAACCTTCAGAATATATACAGGAATAAAACTGTAAAGTTTGGTTTATGTAAGTGTTGCTGAAGTGGAGAAAAAACTCTTTAAAGATATGTATTGTCATTGAAATCTACAGATGCAAATAGCGCCATAAAATAAACACATGAGCATGTAACTCATCCAGCACCATTTGATGCCAAAAATAGAGTTTGATTACATGCATGAACTTGCATAAATGCATTTTATTACATGCATTTAACATCAGTGCTTCCCATCAGAGAAAACCTGAGCCATTTTTGTGCCTTTGCCCACTATTTCTATAGGATCACCAATATCACGTGTGTCCAAGCGTTTGCAATAGCAACAACTGATGCTACATCAGCAGAAACCGAATGACATATGAACAAATCCTTCAGTAAAAACCTTCAGAATATAGACAGGAATAATTCTGCAAATTTTATTGTATGTAAGTGCTGCTGAAGTGGAGAAAAAACTCTTTAAAGATATGTATTGTTCTTGAAATCTACAGATGCAAATAGTGCAATAAAATAAACGCTTAAGCATGTAGCTCATGCGGCTCCATTTGACGCCAAAAATAGTGTTTGATTACATGCATGAACTTGCATAAATACATTTTGTTACATGCATTTAACACCAGTGCTTCCCATCAGAGAAAACTTGAAACATTTTTGTGTTTTTTCCCACTATTTCTATAGGATCACCAATATCACGTGTGTCCAAGCGTCTGTCCAAAAACTGGTGCCACATCAGCAGAAACCGGATGACATATGAACAAATCCCTCAGTAAAAACCTTCAGAATATGGGCAGGAATAATTCTGTAAAGTTTGGTGCTTGTAAGCGCTGCTGAAGTGGAGAAAAAACTCTTTAAAGATATGTATTGTAACTGAAATCTACAGATGCAAATAGATAAAGTGCAATAAAATAGCATTCATTTTTGTTCCACTAGTCTGAAACAAAACATTATGAAAAGATCCTATAAAAATCCCAAATTTTCAAAACTGACCAGAAATGTTGAAGACCAAAATAGTATTTTATGGACCACCAAAATCACGTGTTCAAGCGTTTGCAAACAATAATAACTGATTCTGCAGAAGCAGACACACGCTGCCAGGTTTGCAGACAGATCCAATGAAATGTGGAATACAAAAGGATACATGACTCTGTATTGTTGGATTCAAATGTGTTATTCAAAAGGGCCACACAATTATGCATACAAGCATGTTGTTACTGGGTCATCATCAGTGTGTACTTTGGTTCCTCACCAACACGGCAGATGTTATCGTTGGCGTTCTGCAATAACATTTATTTTATCTAATTGTTTACCGTAGTGAGTTGCGGTGAGTACATCTTTTCTCAATCAGGGAAACACCCATCTCACACTGTGGCACTCTGATCTTTGTTCCTTGCACCCACATGGCTGTAATTCCATTATCCTGAGCGTTTCATTCAAGCAGTGATCTCTGATTACTCACGCATGTTTTCCACATCGTCATTAACGTGTTTGACACTTGTGTTAAACTGTGACTCGCTTTCAAACCAAGTGAGCTGCTTCACTGTCTGCATTCTCACTCAAATAATGATTTTGATAACCTAATAAGTAGAAAAAATACTCATAGTGAGCAACAGAGCCTGTATTTAAAAAAACGTGAATTCAGTGTTGGCTGCAACCAATGCAGAATTGATGTTTGGGTAACATTTGTGAACATTCACTAATGCATTGTTAAAATTAAAAGTTGTATCTGTTAATATTGTCAGCTAATATGAACAGTTACATTTACATTTACATTTAGTCATTTAGCAGACGCTTTTATCCAAAGCGACTTACAAGTGAGGAAAACAAACAAGCGATTCTTCATGAATTGGCAAATAACACAGGACGTGCTCACAATACAAGTTTCATACATTGCTCAGTACCATAAGCTAGAGTAGGAAGGGAAAAAGGGGGAAGGATAGGGTTTTTTTTTTTTTTTTTTTTTTTTTTTTTTTTTATGAGGGGATTAGGTGTTCACGGAAGAGGTGAGTTTTCAGCTGTCTCTTGAATATTGCCAGGGAATCTGCGTTCCTGATGAAAGCAGGGAGATCATTCCACCAGCAGGGAGCAGTGAAGGAGAATGTTCTGGAGAGTGATTTTGTGCCTCTCTGTGATGGTACCACAAGTCTTCGTTCCTTTAGCGATCGCAGGCTTCTGGTGGGGACGTAGCGTTGTAGCAGTGTGTGGAGGTAGGAAGGTGCAGAGCCTGTGGTGGATCTGTAAGCAAGCATCAGAGCCTTGAACTTGATGCGAGCAGCAAGGGGTAGCCAGTGCAAAGAGATGAAGAGGGGCGTGACGTGGGCTCTCTTAGGCTCGTTGCAGACAAGACGTGCAGCAGCATTCTGGATCATTTGAAGAGGTTTGATTGCACTTGACGGCAGACCAGCCAGAAGAGCATTGCAGTAGTCAAGCCTTGAAATGACCAGGGCCTGGACAAGCAGTTGTGTTGCGTGCTCAGTCAGGAAGGGACGGATTTTCCTGATGTTGCAAAGTGCAAATCTGCACGACCGCGCCGTCTTTGAGATGTGGTCACTGAAGGTCAGTTGGTCATCGAAGATAACTCCAAGATTTCTAGCCGACTTTGATGGGGTAATGGTGGTTGTACCAAGCTGTATGTTGATGTCATGTTGAAGAGTAGGAGTGGCAGGGAAGACTAAAAGCTCAGTCTTTGCCAGGTTGAGCTGCAGGTGGTGTTCTTCCATCCACGTCGAGATGTCCGCCAGACAGCTTGAGATCCGTGCAGCTACTGTGGAATCATCTGGTTGGAAGGACAGGTAGAGTTGTGTGTCATCAGCATAGCAGTGGTAGGAGAAACCATGTGCCTGTATGATGGGACCCAGTGACGTAGTATAAATGGAGAATAGGAGGGGACCGAGAACTGAACCCTGAGGAACCCCAGTGATCAGTTCATGAGGTTTGGATACCTCCCCTCCCCAGGCAACTCTGAAAGACCTACCTGTGAGATGATAGTTATAGTTTTATTAACTAACATTAACAAAGATTAATAAATACTGTAACAAATATATTGCTTATTGGTAGTTCATGCATTTACTTAAGTGTTACCAATGTTTGTTTTGAATGCCATGCCAGCTTTCTTGGCTATTTTAAAGGCAAAAACTCTATGCAAGTTATCACAATTTAAAACAAAATCTAAATAAGATATTTAAGACTCATTTTCTGAAAAATTTCACAACTAAATTTGGATTAACTTGAATAAACCCTTTTAACTTTCATTTTCACACAACTTTCATGCCAATACATTAAAAGAAAAAACAGAGCCTTTGCTTTTAAACTACAAAAAAAAATTTAATTCTAGCTTCATGCATTTTAAAATAAACATTTGAATGTGGATAAGTTTCATAAAAAGCAACATTTTGAACAAACAGCTGAGAAAATCACATTTTGTCAAAGACTTTGTCCGAATGGAATTCAGAGCGATGATCAAAACACAGATGGAGTACGTTGAGTCCAACACTCCCAAAGCTTCATAGCCGTTTCCTCTTCGTGGGTTCAACATTTCATTCGTTAACATTAGGCAGTTTTGATTTATATGCCATTTAATGTTTGATGATCGTGTTATTTATGTGCGTCAGCAATGCTTTAATCACTTGTTTCTGCTGCTTCTCCAGAGATGTTTTGATCCAGAGATTCTGCATTTTTTCAGAAGATATGTAATAACGCCCCCTATCATATAACGGTGAAAAGGTGGATTGCCAGAAAATTCCATTAATGGCAGGGAAAGAGTTAACAGTGCCAATATAAATACACATGTGCAACTCTCATAGGAACCATCATCCTGATGATTTCTTCAAGTCATCATGAAATGGAAGTTGTCTATTCTTCCCTATAATGATATATCCGACTAAAACGCTTCTGGAACAAGAACAAATGTAGGGCGGGGCTTGATTTTATCTGTGGGGAATTGATTTGGTGGTTGTGGTTTGCTATTGGTGGATCTCATGTGAGTGACAGGTTGCCCCGCCCTCGTCATCAGAGAAGAGAAGAGATGCTGCAAGAGGAAGTTATTCTGATTCAAGATTACCAGGAACATGAATTTAAAATAATAATAATGTGTATGGATAAATCATTTATAATAAACACTGCAATATTCCATAAAGCCAGCTTTAACTAAGCTAGACTAGCCGTTTGCACCTCAAAGTGTCAAACTCACAGTCAATACGAGAAAAAATGTGAGTGTCAGTGCTGTGCTGTGAAAGTGTGAGTGAGAAAATAGATCAATGAAGAACCTAAAGCAGAAGCACTGGGCTTACGGCCAATTATGACAAAATTGCTTAAATATAACTGCACTCACATATCTAAATGCAGGAGCAGGAGATCGGACTTCACTACGGAACGACAGGATCACAATGTCACAGCTGAAGAACACCGGATACTCGGGCAACCGACTTCCACAGCATCTGCTTGCTGTCCTGCAAACATTAATGCACATTTCTATTAACAAATAATGTGGCCTGTTTGTACAGTTTAAATATATAACAATTTCCTATCATGTTCTGAATGCCTAAACTGTTTGCTATCGTGCAAATGTAGTGCAAAAGCTACTGGGAAACTTCGGGGGGAAAATGTTATTCATTAAATGCACAGTGTTCAGAAGGAGCATCATGTCAAACCCGCTGATGGCAAGAGCATAAAAACATCATGCCTGCATTATGAAAACACTCTCAACAGAAGGTTAAAAGCGAACATGCTTTATAGACCTGTCCAAGTCCTGAATATTCACCTTAATACCTATTCAAAGAAAACATGCCTTGTCCTGCCTTTCAGGATTTGAGTGTTGAATTTAAGGGTTTGGCCCTTCATGTATTATATGACAGATTTCTTTAGGAAATCATAATGACATCCAGTGCTTTTACCTTCACAATACACTCCAACAACAGTCTATTAAAGTACAAGACAAGAAAACATGGGGGGTAATTATATCATGTTTAATCCCATTTAGCTGTTTTTGCAATTCACTTTAATACAGACACTAGCAAAAATAAAAAAAATTTTAAAAAATAAACAAATTGTTCTTACTCAGTATTTTGTCTTGTTTTCCAGTACAAATATCTAAATCAAGATACATTTATATGAGATGCACAAGTGGTTTTCTGAAAAAAAGTATTTAGAATTTTTAAAAAGAGAATACAAAAAAGGTAATTGTGACTTTTTAATCTCACAATTATCTCACAAGTCAGAATTGCGAGTTATAAAGTCAGAATTAAGAGATATAAAGTCAGAATTAAGAGATATAAAGTCAGAATTGTGTTATGTAAAGTCAGAAATGCGATAAAAAGTCAGAATTGCGTGATATAAAGTCAGAATTGTTATAAAGTCAGAATTGTTATAAAGTCAGAATTGTGAGATTAAAAAGTCAGAATTGCTAGTTATAAAGTCAGAATTGCGAGTTATAAAGTGAGAATTGCGAGATATAAAGTCAGAATTGCGAGTTATAAAGACAGAATTGTGAAAAAAAGTGAGAATTGCGAGATATAAAGTCAGAATTGTTAGAAAGTCAGAATTGTGAGATTAAAAAGTCAGAATTGCGAGATATAAAGACAGAATTGCGAGATATAAAGTCAGAATTGCGAGATATAAAGACAGAATTGTGATAAAAAGTCAGAATTGCGAGATATAAAGTCAGAATTGTTATAAAGTCAGAATTGTGAGATTAAAAAGTCAGAATTGCTAGTTATAAAGTCAGAATTGCGAGTTATAAAGTGAGAATTGCGAGATATAAAGTCAGAATTGCGAGTTATAAAGACAGAATTGTGAAAAAAAGTGAGAATTGCGAGATATAAAGTCAGAATTGTCATAAAGTCAGTATTGTGAGATTAAAAAGTCAGAATTGCTAGTTATAAAGTGAGAATTGCGAGATATAAAGTCAGAATTGCGAGTTATAAAGACAGAATTGTGAAAAAAAGTGAGAATTGCGAGATATAAAGTCAGAATTGTTAGAAAGTCAGAATTGTGAGATTAAAAAGTCAGAATTGCGAGATATAAAGACAGAATTGCGAGATATAAAGTCAGAATTGCGAGATATAAAGACAGAATTGTGATAAAAAGTCAGAATTGCGAGATATAAAGTCAGAATTGTTATAAAGTCAGAATTGTGAGATTAAAAAGTCAGAATTGCGAGATATAAAGTCAGAATTGCGAGATATAAAGTCAGAATTGCGAGATATAAAGACAGAATTGTGATAAAAAGTCAGAATTGCGAGATATAAAGTCAGAATTATTATAAAGTCAGAATTGTGAGATTAAAAAGTCAGAATTGTGAGATATAAAGACAGAATTGTGATAAAAAGTGAGAATTGCGAGATATAAAGTCAGAATTGTTATAAAGTCAGAATTGTGAGATTAAAAAGTCAGAATTGCGAGATATAAAGTCAGAATTGTTATAAAGTCAGAATTACGAGTTATAAAGTCAGAATTGCGAGTTATAAAGTCAGAATTGCGAGTTATAAAGTCAGAATTGTGAGATATAAAGTCAGAATTGTGAGATATAAAGTCAGAATTGTGAGTTATAAAGTCAGAATTGTGAGATATAAAGTCAGAATTGTGAGATATAAAGTCAGAATTGTGAGTTATAAAGTCAGAATTGTGAGATTAAAAAGTCTCAATTACCTTTTTTTTTTTTTTTTTTTTTAGTACAAGTTTCCATACATAGGAACAGCATATATACTAATTTAAAGAAATGGCTTAACAACATTCTAATAACCATTACTTCTCAAACATCCATGTCTTCACATTTCACTCCACTAATTCAAATGTACATGTGCATGGATGTGCTCTCAGACTCATGGCAGGATGTTTAAAGCTTCGCTCATAATGCCAGGCAGCTTTAATTCAATTCATGTTTTTTTCAATTCAATTTGTTTGTATAGAGCTCTTCACAATGCCAATTGTTCCAGTGAGCTTTAAAGATGAATAGAGCCTCACAAACTCCCTCAGGGAAGCCAGAGATGACAGTAGCAAGAAAAACTCCCTCAGATGAGTAGATGAGAAGGAATCTTGGGAGGGACGAAGGCTCAGCTGGGGAAACCCTCCTCCTCCTCCTCATTTCAATTTCGAGTTAAATCACTTTGTTGTACTTCTCATTTGTAAGTCGCTCATGCATCTGCGAAGGAAAAAAAAGATGCATTCAGGATGAGAATTACAAATAAGAGAAATATTTAGGACAAGACTGAATTTATAACGGTTTTTAAAGTCTAAACAAACTGCTGTCACTCATCCTTTGATTTAGTAAAGATAGTTTTAATATGGAACGACACACAAACCTCCCTTACAAAACACTGTTGCGGTGCCAGATTAATAATTATATTTATTATAATAGACATTGCAAGGTACTTCAAAGAATAGTAATAGCTCCTGTTGTGTCTTTTGGATATTTTATAAGAGGTTTTGCTTTGTGAAATCCCAACTCAAACTCTCAGTTAATTCATGTTATTTGTGTTTTGACAACATCAGTGTGGATGGAAACGGTGATGGATGGATCTGTGGTGAAATGTGAGGGGCGGGGCCGTAGTGACGTCAGCGCGCTCGAACCCGTGAGCGTATTTAAACGCGCTCAGAGCTCAGAGTGAGCGTCAAACGCGCTCCACAGACGCGCGTGTGGATCATGACTGCTGTGCGCTGACAGATCTCACACACACACCGTCGGACAGCAGCTTCACCTGATCAGAGCGGATATTTACAAGCATTCACCTGGATTTCATCACCTGCGCGGTGCGTTTCGGAGGCAGAATGCGGCGCGTTCTGATAGACACGGGAAACTATTACAGTTAGTTGGGATCCACATCCCGATGTCTTCATCTGACCCGCTGCTGCTGCTTTTCTCTCTTACAGACGCGGCGCGCGGCAGCATCACAGTCTCGCGCGTCGCGTTGCGCACGGTGAGCTGAGTGGCGCGGCGCTTCGGTGTGGCACTGAAGCTCTGGACACTTCTGCGCGCGCTTCGTTTGGATCTAGTGGATAACATGTTGCGAATGGACCTGGAATCGTGATATTTTGGGGATAACTCACGGATTTTATCTTTTGGATCTTTCAATGTTTCCCGATTTGCTGAGAATTTGGCTCTTCTGAAGCTCTGGTCTGTATGGACCCCATTTAAGGTGAGTTTATATCTGCATGTGGACTCAAGCAGGGCTTCCTTATTGATTTCTTCCATACACACTTGCATATGAAGGTCATTCGATAGATTTCTTGAGTTGTATAGCTGTTTGGTAATTTAAAAAAAAAAGTTATTTATTTTTCATTATAGGTTCCTCATATATTCTGGATTCTGTGAAGCACCACATGAAGAACCTGAAATGGTTCTCCGAACT
Source organism: Zacco platypus (assembly GCA_038088235.1). NCBI lineage: Eukaryota > Metazoa > Chordata > Actinopteri > Cypriniformes > Xenocyprididae > Zacco > Zacco platypus. The sequence continues at coordinate 20,055,875 of CM076086.1, forward strand.
CCTAAGTTAGGATTTTTTCTTTTACTTCACCGCAACTGACTCATTTTAGTAGCTAAAATTCTTAAAAGTGGGATTTAAGTGGCGTATAAAACGGAACGATGCACTAAAACCACCTGATCTTGACTACATGACTTATAAAATATCAAAAAGCTTGAGATAATATAATGATTGAATAGAAACAGCAGGTTTTCATGATCAACAATTGGTGCTATTCGAGAGAAAGCATCATAAAAGTGACTGTAAACATCATTACGTTCATGAATCTGGTGGATTTTATGTGCCTTTGCATCAACAGGAGTTTCGGGATCCGGAATGGGGAAAAACTCTGGCAGAAAACACGCATTTTTCTGCTCTGTATTATTGACAGAAATCTGTTCGGCATTAACTGGGCTTCAGCCTACAGAACACATTTCACAGAGAGCCTGCATCAGAATATTTAATTCTGCACTTTTCACAATTAAGTCACAGCCCTCACTTCTCTTTCTGAACCATTTCAGTAGCTCCACGACAAATCCATCAATTTAACACATGCAAAAGGTCCTTTTTTCAGCGTTTTGTCATGTTCTTCTGCACATACTCATGCTTGCCTTTGCACCATTGCAGCTTCCCTCAAAGGAACTGAGTCTAAAATGAAGTTATGGGACATTCTAGCCACGTGTTTGTTGCTCCTGAGCTCCGTTTCCGCACGTCCCCTCTTCCACAAGCTGCAGCCATCCAGAAGAGCTGTGGTCCGCAGTGAGAGCCCCGCTCTGGACCCCATCATTGACTCCCAACCTGAAAACACCAACCAAAAACACACCTCCATGGAGGAACAATGTAAGTCAGAATGCATGTCCGAACAACTACATGGTGTCAGTTCAATTGCAATGGAGTATTTCTGCGAGCTGTTTTCAATTACTTACATAGCTGCATGTTGAGCAACCCTGTGACAATACACTGGTCAAGAGTATGTTAGATGTGCCTCAGATGAAACATTACCTTCATAAGCACAACGTTTCACTGTATGTAACAAACCCCGCATGACAAATCTTGTCCTCGTAACACAGAGGATGAGCTGTTCTTGACGTGGAGGCGTTCCTCACACGTAAGGTGCCCAACACTGACCGATACTGACGTGACGGGAAAGGCATTCACATTGATGCACATTTCAGCAGCTGCTCCAGATGTTTAATAGCGGCCTCGTCGTTTACACACAGTAGTCTTGATGTGACGCGCACGCATTCATCTTGCATCGTGGGAACTTTCTAAATTAGGGAATTAATGCAGCATGTGGAACGGATTGCATTTGACTGACTGATGTGGAGTATTGGCTTGTAAAATATGCACGAATTTGTTTCGAAAACTCGTCGTTGCATAATGCAAGGCTTACAGTGAACAACAGACGATGGGAGCTGCAGAAAACAAACACATGTTGAATCACTCAGTGGCTTTTGTCTTGGGGATTCAATCCCTACATGCATCAGTGTGTCTAGTTCGCTCAAACGCTCCAAAAAAAATGGCAGATTGGAAGCCACTGAAAGCGGTGACGACGTTTGAGTATTCTGCTCTGCTGAAGGACATGCTGTGCATGCAATCTGAAGCAGATGAAAACAAGGTTTCGAGTCCGTTCAGCTGGAAATGCGTGCAAAATGTAGATGCATAAAATGGTGCACTTTTATGGTTCTTTATTGGCTTATGTGGTTCCATGAAGAACCTTTAACGCGCACAAAAGGTTCTTCATAGTGGAAAAAGATTTGGTAACACTTTACTTGAAAGTATTTTTAGTGCATTAATTATGCCTCGCGATGCACCTTATAATGCATTGTATGATCTCATGAATAATTGTAACCACAGTTATAATGCACTTATCTATTCATTTACAAAGTATAATGCATTGAAACTAGTGCTGAGCATTCGATTAATCGCATCCAAAATAAACGTTTGTGTTTACATAATTTATGTGTGTGTACGTTTACATAAAGACACACATTTGTGGATATATTTAAGAAATATTTGCATGTATATTATATATATTTATATAATTTATATTATATATAAATATAAATATTTTATATATAAATATATAGATACATGTGTGTATTTATATATACATAATAATTATACACAGTACACACACATAAATTATGTAAACACAAACTTTTATTTTGGATGCGATTAAGCGCGATTAATTGAATGCCCAGCACTAATTTAAACACATGACAAACAACCATATTATTAGATTATTAAACATTATTAAATGTTCTTAACACTAAGAAAAATGTTTGCTTTTTTGGCTGCAAAAGAACCCTTTATTTCTAAGAGTCTATGATATATTACACAGAATATACATTTAAAGGGGTCCTATAATGCCCCTTTCACAAGATGCAATATAAGTTTATGTTGTTTCAGCTCAAAATCCTCCACAGATCATTTATTATCGCTTGTCAAATTTGCCTCTATTTGGGTGTGAGCAAAAACACACAATTTTTGTGTGTGTCCCTTTAAATGCAAATGAGCTGCTGCTCCAGAAGAGGGCGGAGCTTTAACAGCTCAACAACAACAAAGCTGGAGAATCTCACGCAGACAAAATGAGGAAAGTGTTCATCCTTACATTGTTCAAACCGGAGTCGACACTGATGGAGAGACTCAGGAAGAAGTTACAACTTTTAGACGTTTCTGAACGGTTAGTGGATAAATTGATGTAGTTGCTGTGGAGTTGATCAACTCATCACTAGCATGTGTCGTCACGTTCATCTTTTTTCTTTGAATCGACCCTCGTTTGTGAAGCAGTCCGGCGTAAAATGACGACATCAACAACACTCGACTACAACAACTCTTCCTCTTCTCTAAAGCGGACCAACATGGCCCCGTCCCCTTTTTTTGCGTGTTCTCGGGCGAGGTTTATGTAAATTTGAGGTTTGTGATGTCACTAACCCAGGAGGAAGCTCGGTGTAGTCCCTACCAGCCGTTTGTTGTAGCGATTTCTGTAAAAGAAAATATCTCTCTTTGCATTGAACTTTGAGCGTCGTAACTTTACAGATGTTGTTTCTGCTCAAACAACAACATTACACACTAACTAAAGTTAAAACAGTGAAATCATAATCAAGGACCCGTTTAAGTTAAACACACTGGCTGAGTCTCAGCCGTGCATGAGTTTAAATGTTTATGCATTGTTCGTTTATCGTGTCTAGGTAGGCAGCACAGAGTTCTGAAACACAGCCAGTGTTTTGCACCGCTGTAGATCATATAACACACTGGCTGCTGGTTACACAAACCACACCAGAGTAAAGGTTACTCGAATCTTGCACCTTACATCAGGCCTGTAACTCAGCTAAACAAAATTGCATCTGAATCATCTCTGTCCAACGGAGAATACTTCAGTTTACCTGCCATGTGGTGCATCTACAGGTGTTCGTGCATGTTAGACGTGTTGTCAGTGATATTTGCATGGAATAGCAGTCATGAAAATCATTGAAATAGGTGTTGAAAGTGTTTTGGCTGATTGCAAGGGTGAACCAAGATTGATGACGTTTAATTTGCATCTTTGCATGTTCCCACCGCATCTGTGTCTCCACCTGATTGGTAAAAACATCTCTTAAAAATGCTTTCGGTACATTTTTGCTCATGTTGCAATGGCTTGGACGACCTAACGACAAAAGATTCAAGTTACTGTAATTAAATATAGCTGCGAGCAGCAATTATCGGGGTTCAATCTCTTTAAGGCCTTGTGTAAAAAGGTGTAATGTTTAAATTAGAAACCACCTCGATCATAGATGGAAAAGACCATTTACAGCCAATACAGGTAATTCACCATAAGATATATATAGTTTTTAAAGCTTTTTAACAGTTATCGAGGTTAGGCCAAAAACCTAGGACTAGTTCGCCAAAGTTGGTTTTTGAAATAATCTCCAATATTTAACGAACTATTCAATGGACAGACGCGATTCTAGAGGCAGAGTTGCTCAGAATGAGGAGTTCAAATGCCGTGGACATGCGTGAAAAACACGATCATTTACGCACGTGAAAAATGCGAGTTTAATTCCTCTGTTAACCTTGCCTGATTGCTGCTCAAACTTCATTGGCTGATGTCGGCCATGTTTTTTGAGATGCGTCAATGTCCTCACAGACAATCATGGCACCTCGGACGAAGACACTGCATGCCAATTTTCAAGTCGATTGGACTAACAGTGAAGTAGTTATAGCCGTTTTCAAGTTTTTGTCCTGTTATAGTGCCACCAAGTGGCCAGTCAACGCATTCTTTTTCACATGGCCATAGAATGACGTCTTTCATATCTGTACCAAATTTGGTGAAAATATCTTTCTGTTCACAGGTTATAGCCATTTTAGTAAAAGTGGCTCCGCCCACTTCAAGCATTTTGGCAGCCCTTAGTGACCATGCATCGAAATATCAGCTTATTTTTTGATAATTATTGACAATCAGATGGAAAATCTCACTGCACGGGTTTGGTTCCAATCGGGCCAAAAACCTAGGATTAGTTCGCACAAGTAGGCTAAAATGAGATGTTGGTCATGTGATTTCAACATGGCATCCATCATGAGGCGACCCACACCATATAGAATTAAACAGCTTTATTATCTTCCACTCAATGAGTGGACATGATTGAAACATTTTAAGTTAAATAATTTTTAATGAGTGAGTGCACCATCGTTGTGACAGATCTTTTCAGAGAACTGTAATACGGTTGAAACGAGAGCGAGTAATGAAATCATGGTGTATTACATGCAGATCAAACAAGCGCTTGCTTTTGTTAAAGACGAGGACGGCGCGCATGTTTCGAGTTTGTGGTTGAGCAGATGTATTCTGCTGTACCTCAATGTCATCATCTATAAGATTTTCCATCGCAGGCCTGAGATGAAAACACCCGTGAGTCGAGGCGAGATCCCGTGAGTCATCCGCCGTTATTTAGGATGGCCGATAGTGACAAACAAGCGTCGTATATACAGTGAAGTCCAAATGTCTGGGAGAACGCTGAGGATCTGCAGACCACATTGTCTTTTATAAACAGAAAATGTTTAAATAATGTAAAACAGAAATATTTCTGCTCTTTGTCTAGGTCACTATAAGCAGATTTCATACCAAAAAAAATCATACCAGTGTTATTTTAGTAGCATTAATATGGTATTTATTCATATTTTTTATTGTTATATTTTTAATTTTGTACATCAGAATCTCATTTCAACCTGAAATAAACAGAAATTTTCTACGTCACTATAAATAAATTTTACAAGTCATACCAGTGTTATTTTAGCATCATTAATACGGTTAGTTTTTATAGATTTTATTTTAATTTTAGTTTTTTTAGTAATTTTGTTGTGTTCTCATTGTTTTGTTTTTTAATAAGTCGACTAAGTTTTATAATTTTGTAGATCAGAATCTCATTTCAACCTGAAATAAACACAAAATGTAATTGTTATGTAAATGTTATTTTAGCATCATTAATATAGTATTTATTAATATTTGTTAATATATTAATAATAATATATAATAATAATAATATAGTAATAATATAATAAAATATTAATATTTTATTATGTTTTTTATTTTAGTTTAAGTTGTAATAATTTATAATACTTAATAATTAAATAATAATTTACTTTTTTGTTTTATTTTAGTTATTGCAGAACTTAAAGTAACCAACAATTATACCTGAAATAATATAAAATATTATTTTAAAAAGTTTGCTCTGATATTTTATTTTGTATAGTTTTAGTTAACAATAACAACACAAAGATCAGTTTTACATTTTCAAATGATTTTTTATTCTGTCTCTTGAAGATGCCGTAAACGGCCTTTACCCGGAGCAGTTCGAGAACGTAATGGACTTCATCGAAGCGACTATCGGCCGTCTGCGCAGATCGTCCGACATGGACGTCGACTCTCAACCGAAGCGGGACAGAGGACGACAGAAAGGAGCAACAAACACCGAGAAGGCGGGACGGGGACGCGGAGACAGGAAAAAGGGTCGCGGGCGAGGTGGCGGTCGGAAGGAAAGCCGAGACGACAGGGTCAAAGGTCAAGGGCGTGGCTGCCTCCTTAAAGAGATCCACCTCAACGTAACAGACCTGGGCTTGGGTTACAGGACCAAAGAGGAGCTGATTTTCCGCTACTGCAGCGGCCCGTGTTACGACGCCGAGACCAACTACGACAAGATCCTGAACAACCTCACCCACAACAAGAAGCTGGACAAGGAAACTCCGTCTCGGACTTGCTGTCGGCCGATCGCTTTCGACGACGACATCTCGTTCTTGGACGACAGCTTGGAATACCATACGCTAAAGAAGCATTCCGCTAAAAAGTGCGCGTGTGTTTGACCGAGGAGCTCTGGACGGGACAGGCGCTTCAGGCCGGGACTCTCACAGAGAGATATTCAGTATTCACTTTGTTACCAAACCACAAGATTAACGGCTATTGAGCGTTTATTCAGCAACAAACATCGTTTGGTGGAATAAGGAGCGCGTCTTCAGTGGATTATCACATTTACACTGTCAGCGAGAGATGCCACGACAACAGACTCCAAACCTTTAATATCTAGAAAGCTATCTATAGCTTATATAGTATATATGAAAATGTATTTATTGAGATTTAATTAAGTTATTGTTATTTATTGCGATCCATTGTATTAGAGTGTTTGTTTCTCTTATTTATTTAAGGAGGGTTTTTTTGTTCTCTATCTTGGATGGTGCCAAATTTGAGCATGTGTGTTTAAAGGATTCGTTTACAGTTTGCCATTTATTCAACCTCATGTCGTTCCAAACCTACATGAATCTCTTTCATCTGTGCAACACAAAATGAAACCTAAATATAAATATAAAACAGTATTACATTATATACATATATATATATATATATATATATATATAAATAAGCGCTGCCAAATCGATTAATCGGAATTAATTGCATCTAACACAACTTTGTGTGTGTGTATGTAATTATATATAAAAACTAGAAATATTATATATAAATGTATAATATATACTGTATATAATACATATATATATATATATATATATATATATATATATATACACACACACACACGAAATGTGTTAGACCTGAGCATAGCCTGTAAAAATATTATTTTAATTTATATTTATATATTATTTAATGGAGTGCAGCTACAAAAATCTTTCGCCGGCACAAAATTACAGATCACATGTATTTCTTTAGAAATGATGTATTATGGCTGGAGTTCCCCCTGCGAAAATTCACTAATCAATGGTACATTTGTGCGCAGATGTTAGGAGATTCTGGTTTGCATACAATGAATTGACGGTGATTTATACGGTTTCATTGGCACCTCATTCAAATTCTTCTGAGGTCACATGATTGATTTGCATGAGGAACAGACCCAAATTTAAGACGTTATTCACTGCAAATCTCTCTCAAACGCATTATGCCATGGCAAAAACAGTCACATGACTGAAAAGTATGAAAAAATACACATAAACATGTTTGCTCCTCACACAAAGCATCATGTGACTCGGAATGTAATGCATGAGTCATGTTATGATATACTTTGAAGGAACGTTTTGTCATCAAGAAGCACAAATAATTCATGGAAGAAGGGTTTGGAGCAACATGAGGTCGAGCAAATCTTGGCTCGAACGATTCCTTTAAAGAAAAGCAGATAATTACGTCCCCATCCGTGACGCTCGGCCCCACGCGGTCCCTCGCTCGGTGATGGAAAAGACACGTCTCCGGTCTCCAGATACACAAGACAGTCTGCCGTTGTTTCCTTCAACAAAAGAGCAAATAATAACCAGGCAGAATTACTTTAGAGGACCAACTATTCTTGTAGAAAATAAAAAGCTGATGTTGTTTTTCAGAAGTGATCTTTATTTTCTTCCATCACTCAGTGAAAAGACATCATTAAAACAGTCCCGATGCTCACATTAGGGTTGCTGCTGGACCTCAGATGGCTCGTCTCCAATTATCTCTTTAAAATACGGTCTGGCCCGGCGTGTTTACATCTCGCTGTAATGAAATCAGTGCCAGAGACTGCCTGCGCCGAGCCGAGCGCCACAAATGGACTGTTTGATCAGAGTAAATAATGTTACATGCGACCTCTTTAAACCCGCTGACCGCTTGGTCCGGTGCGATCGCAAAGGTCAGGAGAGATTTTAATCTGCAGTCCCAATGTAAAAGCGCTGCGGACCCCCCGTCGTCTAAGACCAATTATGTCAAATCAGCTTTGTCTGCTCTAACCGACTTGAAATAAACTTCTCAACAGGATCAATCCCTGAGAATTGTAGAGCAATCTGGGCCCGCGACTGTAAACACAGGCCTGAAAGAGCTGTGGCGTTACGACGACGACACGGAGCCAGAATGATGCCGTAATCCCCTGCGTTTACTGAACAAATCCACCCATTTCTGAAGTATCTAGGCCAAGCCTCTGCCTCTTTTATCAGCATATATTTCATCAGCTGTTCCACCTTAATCATGATAAACGTGCTTTTGCGTCGTAGACGTAACCGAAAACACACGTTTGCCGCGATCCTCTGTCCTGATGGATGACAGTTTGCTAAGTGCACATGTCCGGTGCGTGTAACTTACGTTCATGGATTCCTCGAAAGAAAACATTCAAGATAAGAGTTCAAATGTCTGCTGAAACTCATTTTCCGTCCTGCAGTGTTCGTCGGTCCTGTGAGACGTTTTGTCTTGTTTTGTGTTACTGAACCAAAGCTCTCTACAGACTTTATTTTTGTACAATATTCATTTTATAACTTTTTACAAAATAAATCTCGTTTCTATCATTCTTTTGTGTGAGTACGTCATCAATGCGTGAGTTTTAAAGATGAACATTTATGAAACTTCCTTTTGAACAGTGGATTCTCATTTTATATAAATTGCATTCCAATAAAATTAAGTTCTGAGAATAACTATGAAAATGAAATATTTTTACATTTTGTGCATTATAATACAGATGTATCAAATGCAAAAATAAGTAATAATAATATATATATTATAGTAAAAATATAAAATAAAAAGTAGTTTTTTTATGCATCAAAAAATATAAAATATTTTAGAAAAAATATATACTACAAATACTATTTACATACATATATATATATATATATATATATTATGTGTTGTGTATAAGCAAATAAATATCTATCTATCTAAAATAATTATAAAACATATTTACAGTAGAAAGTCCATCATACTCCAGGGATTTCAGATGATCAGTTGTCTGTCAGCTGAAGCTCGGACGTGCTGAAAGACATTTCAGGAGCGGCTTGGAGAGTCGGGATCGTTCCGCTCGGCTGTAATGCATTCCTGAACAGCGGCCCAGGATTCTATGGTAAACAAAAGCTGGTTGTAAAGCCGGGCCGAGCAGTAAATCTGGGCACTCTGTGGAAATGTTTCCATGGGGTTGAAGAGGCTCGAGCTCGAGGAGGTTTGTGAAGAAGCGCAGCAGGACTCTGTCTGTCACTGATCGGAGCAGAAGAGGCCTGACCACACATCAGATCCAGGGCTACGCGGATGAGGACGGATCTGCAGGAGTATCCTGTAACCGCTTCAGCTGCTCCTGCAGAGAAAGACCTGTGGAAAGATGGAAAGATGGAAAGATGGAAAGATGGATAGATGGATAGATGGATAGATGGATAGATAGATAGACGGACAGATGGATGGACAGATAGAAAGAACGATGGATGGAATGATTCAGGGATGAATAGATAGATATGTGGATGATGGATGGATGGATGGATGGACGGATGGATGGACGGATGGGTGGAAGGATGTAAGATGGATGGATGGATGGTTGGGTGGAGGGATAGATGATGGATGGATGATGGATGGATGAATGGATGGGTGGAGGGATGGATGGATGAATGGATGGATGGTTGGGTGGAGGGATGGACGGTTGGGTGGAGGGATAGATGATGGATGGGTGATGGATGGATGAATGGATGGGTGGAGGGATGGAGGGATGGATGGATGAATGGATGGATGGTTGGGTGGAGGGATGGACGGTTGGGTGGAGGGATAGATGGCTCGAGCTCGAGGAGGTTTGTGAAGAAGCGCAGCAGGACTCTGTCTGTCACTGATCGGAGCAGAAGAGGCCTGACCACACATCAGATCCAGGGCTACGCGGATGAGGACGGATCTGCAGGAGTATCCTGTAACCGCTTCAGCTGCTCCTGCAGAGAAAGACCTGTGGAAAGATGGAAAGATGGAAAGATGGAAAGATGGATAGATGGATAGATGGATAGATGGATAGATAGATAGACGGACAGATGGATGGACAGATAGAAAGAACGATGGATGGAATGATTCAGGGATGAATAGATAGATATGTGGATGATGGATGGATGGATGGATGGACGGATGGATGGACGGATGGGTGGAAGGATGTAAGATGGATGGATGGATGGTTGGGTGGAGGGATAGATGATGGATGGATGATGGATGGATGAATGGATGGGTGGAGGGATGGATGGATGAATGGATGGATGGTTGGGTGGAGGGATGGACGGTTGGGTGGAGGGATAGATGATGGATGGGTGATGGATGGATGAATGGATGGGTGGAGGGATGGAGGGATGGATGGATGAATGGATGGATGGTTGGGTGGAGGGATGGACGGTTGGGTGGAGGGATAGATGATGGATGGATGGACGGATGGGTGGAGGGATGGAAGATGGATGGATGGATAAATGGACGGACGGGCGGACAGATGGATGGATGAATAGATAGACACTGCTAGATGGATGATCAATGGACGGATGGACAGATACAGATAAGGCCACTGGACACGCGCACATCAACATTGCGTCATTTAGTATTTATTTATTTAAATCAGTAACTGTATTTGCAGTATTGTGAGGGTCGGTTTAGGGTTGGGTGGGTGTTGATATTAATAAAACACAGTTTTATAAGTAGCACGTTTAATTTACTGTTATATATCCTGAGATTTTGCCTCACTTCCGGCCGTAGCTGTATCCCTTCTGGACACAACATCTTCCCTGATTAAAGTCCATATCCAAAGATCAGAAGCCCAATTACCACAGAACCACTACAGCCGCCGATTCTGAGCACAACGAGCCTCAGATATACGATCCACTGACAGTCGACTTACACGACACGCCCGATCCCTCAAACCAACGCGGTGACATCACCTGCTCCAACGTTCCCACATTCCTGGGCCGGAAACAGACACTGGAGCGCCGGCTGACATCAGCACTCAGAATAGGCTGCTGGATTAGGCCGCAGCGCTGGGGAAGCTGGGATACTTCACTCTTCATTACGGTTTTCAGGGACTTTCATCGCACTGATCAGCGGATGATTTGCTTTCGAGGGTTTTGAGGCCCATCACAGCTGCTCTTCGGGACAAATATCCGGAGGATTATTTCTGGGTTGTGCTTTGGTTATTATTCCGAACGCTGATGGGAACCATCCAAAAGCACGGCAGAAATGGCGGGAAATCCCTCGACACGTCCATTCAGGACAGAGAAGGCTTAAACCGAAGGAAAAGCGAAGTGCATTAGTGGCACTCCGAGAAAGCGATAGTGTTTCAAGATCTCGTCTCGTGTTTTAAAAAGCAAAAAGCATCCTGTAGGTTAGCCAGAGGGGACATTCCATTCGGTTGTAATGAGCAGAGACACATAATCCACATCTACTGCAGCACCGCCTCGTTCTTCAGCAGTGTCATCATCCTCATCCACGGACGCTTATAGATCTGCACTTGTGCAACGGATCTAAAAGTAGATGTTTACAGTCAAAGCAGTTCAATTGATGCACTTACTTAAGCCAAAGCTACATATCGCACAGTCAGCGTAAATAATACGGCCTAATTATTCACTTCTTGCCATTTTCTTTTTCATTTTCTTATTTTTCAGGCACTAGAGTAAAAACATGATCGTCACAGACCCCAAAATCACAAAAAACTCCCAAATCACACATATATATATATATATATACATACATATGAATTTAATTTTAATTGTGAAATATTAATACACAACGAATTTAAATACATAAAGTATTTATTATACTGTCTTTAATTAAACAATTAAAAAGTTAAATTAAATTTATCATTAATTTTTTATATTTTTTAATTCAAATAAAAAATGACCAAAAAAAGACAAATTAGTATAATTAAAAAAAAAATTAAAGAAAGGTAAAATGCGTAGCTGTATTGCAGTATATATATAATTTAATAAAAAATGTATACAATAATAAAAAGAAATGTATAAATATATATATATATATATATATATATATATATATATGAAGAATCGTTGTCACAATGGAAATCTTCATTTTTAATAGCACATATGTATACATATTTATATTTAAAATTAATAAAAAATAATTAATATATATTTATATATATATATATTATATACACAAAAAATATATAAATTTTTTTTATTATTTAATATATGTATATATATATATATATATATATATATAGTAGAGTTTGGAGTGAAATGTGAAATCCAAAAACAAAAAAAATTGAACGCTAATGACAAAAAATAACCAATTTAGAATCACAAATAGAAACCGCAGTAAATATGTAAAATTCTGATTCTCTGACTGACAGAAAAGAATCTTGAGATCCTTAAGAGCTCGAGCTTTAAAAACAAACGAAGAATCTAAAGATTTCTTTCAAATAAATATTTATAGAGCGCAGTGACTCATCGGGGGAAGTCGAGGAGTCGTTCAGGGCCGTCGCTCGGGTCTGAGATTCAACGGAAAGGAATGTGTTGTGATAGCGTGACGTCCTGTATGTTTACAGGGCAGACCGTCACGCAAACATGTGATCTCACACAGCGATACGTACGTCTACACAAAACGAGTGTCGCCGTGTCATTCAGCTTTGAACAAAAAATAATAAATATCCAACATTATTTAGTAAAGGTTGAGCGAATGTAAAACACACACATTTCTGTTTTTCAACCCGCAAATAAAAGTGTTTGTCAAGCGTGTACGAGAAACATGGGCTCTGGCCACACTGTGTTTATTTATAATCTAAAAGACAAAAATACATCCAGAAAAGAAGGAAAAAACAGTCAAAATAATAAATCAGACAACGATGAATCATCTGTGCGAGCAGAACTAAATCAAATAAAAATGACGTTTAGCAAAAAGACAAATTCTTCTGCTCAAATACAGACTTCAAATGTCCACAGTCCAATTACAAGTTTGGAAAGTCCGTGGGAGAATCCAGATGGAAACGACTCCATCATAGTTTCTCGACTCTCTTCAGATCTTGCGTTTCTTCCATTCTGGCTGATCTTTGTCACCCTCCTCTTCCTCGTCCTCTTCCTCGGCAAACAGCGGCTCTGGTTGTGTCCTATCCAGGGAAAAACACATCATGAGACTCGTTCAGTTCTTTCTATCTGTCCATCCATCTGTCCGTCTATCTATCTATCTATCTATCTATCTATCTATCTATCTATCTATCTACCTATCTATCCATCTATCCATCTTTCCATCTTTCTACACACGTTTACTGGACACTGGTGCATGTTTCTGCAGAGCAGCAATCTCACAAGAGGTGAAAAAGGTCATATGTTTACAAACTAATGGTTTGTAGAAGGGCATTTTTGTGACAACAAAATAATGGGAAGAGACAACGCGTCGACAGACAAGACAGAGCAGGATACTTTTGATATTGACAAAGTTTCAATTTTCGTAATTTTGAAAAGAAGTTTAATCAATAAATAGCGTCTAGTGTGTCTTTAATGTGTCGTGACAGATCGCTGAAGCTCCTCCTGAACCGATCATCTCTTCATACTAGTTCATTTATAGCATCAAATAAACATGAATGAACATGGCAAATTTCCTCGGAAGAAAAATCTCTCTCAACTAATGCTGTCAACTATATTTAACCCCAGTTGGTACATTATTATAAGATTAAAGGTTAAAATGAATTGATTTGTAAGTTACTTGCGATTAAATTACACGTAATTAGTTTTTTTTTTATAATAACGCAATAATAATAATAATAATACATTTTTAATGACATAGGCTAATTATGTTTCTATTGCTTTTTTTTATATAGATATTTAAATAGTGGCTGTCATAAAACGGATTTATTCAAACATGCATTAAATATTGAAGAACAGGTTAAGTAAAAATAGAATGAATATGCAATATAGTGCATATATTTAGCCAAATGCTCTCGAAGTTCATATTTCTAGATGACTAATGCGTTTTTGGACATTGAATGGCTTTTCAGAGGTAAATGTGATGTTATTACGTTGTTTACAACCTATTTCATTGACATATTTCCACAGATTTAGCAAATACATGTGACATAATACGGATTTCTGTAAGTTGTACTGTATCTTTCAACATACCTTCTGATGTTCATTCACGTTTAGTTTGTGTTGTAACGAAGGTAAAGTGGAAGAGATGGTCAGTTCACGATTCTCTTGAACTGAGGCGCACCTCACTTTAAATAGCATCAAAAAACTGAACTGAAGTGCACATCACATTAGAAGCGGCAAAAAAAAACATGTACTGAGGTGCACGCCGCTTCAAAGAGCGCCAAAAAAGATTCTCACTCCAGTCTATGGGAAATTATCCCATTTTCGGGAATTTTCGATGACTGTTCTTGCAATTTCACCTCGACCACTGAAAAAAACCCCATCTTCAGATCTACACGGTTCACACAAATGACATATTCAAAACGAATAGAAAAGCGACTAGTTTGCAGGAATGTATATAAGAAGAGAACGCATGATCCTGTGACAGAGACACGTTTACACAGAAGAGGGATGATGGTGACACTCACAGGGATTAATCTAGTTCCCTACTTTCATTCGTCCACAGTGTACTGATTAAAACACAACATCTGCTGTGTGTGTGTGTGTGTTTGAGTCACCGGCACACAAACACACCCACACACACACGTTGTGTTTTCATGTTTTATGGGGTCATTCCATAGGCGTAATGGTTTTTGTACTGTACAAACTGTACATTCTGTCCCCCTACACTACCTCTACCCCTAAACCTACCCACAGAAAACGTTCTGCTATTTTAGATTTTCAAAAAAGATAATTCTGTATGATTTATAAGCTTGTTTCCTCATGGGGACCAAAAAAATGTCCCCACAAGATCAAAATTTACTAGTATTACTATACCTGTGGGGACATTTGGTCCCCATAACGTAGGGAATACCCACACACACACACACTTTTTAACTAGTGATGACCAGTAAAAATGTCCTCACAAGTCAATTAGATTCTAGTGCAAATTAGTATAATTTGAAATACTGTAAATGTCCAAATTAGAAGATAAAAATAACATTTATCATTTTGTTTAGTTCAAGTTGAAGTACTAAAATAACTAAAACTACAATTTACATAAAACTAAAACTAATAAAAATGACAAAAACACAACAAAACGCTACAAATTACTAAAACATTAACTAAATTAAAACAGAAAATAAAATCTCATTCAAAAGATTATTAAAAACTATAGTATATCAATGATGTGTGTATATATATATATATATGTATAGGTATATTGGTAATCTAATAACATAAGCGTGTAATATTACATCCAACAGGTTTGTGTTGTCAAGAGGTCAATCTGTTGTGTCACACATCTCTGATTCGACCGACACTATCAGAGTACAAACCCTGATGATGGACGACAGGAGAGACGTTACAGCGATGACCTGAATTCACACGACACCTTCTCAGGTGACTGTGTGTGTGTGTGTGTGTGTGGGTGCGTGCTCGGACACCTGAAGATGGCTGTTAAAGCCTCACGACACGAGCACTACGAGAGTAACAGGATCATTAGTTCTTTGTGTTCATTAGCGTCGGCGTGTCGTTACTGTAGTAATGGGGTGATGAGATGAGCTCTTCTCTCACTAATGATGAAGATACAGTTACACACTAAACACACACACACACACAACAGCACATCACCTGACTAACATGGCTTCTATTCTGAGCAAAGCTTTGGAGAAGTGAAGAGGTTCAATTTAATCAGCGGTATCTTTACTTAAAAAATGTAAAAGTTTATAGTTTAAATACAAATTATATTAAATGTATTTAAAAGTTTGTCAAACAGGTTTATCAATCGTAAATTCAAAGGTATTGGGTATTTTGTTTGTAAATTTTGAGAATGCTTGTTTCTCCATAATAACTGTAATATTACTTATAATGAAACTGATTTAACTATGGAAGCTCGTTTCTGCCACGGAATAAAAAAAAATACTAAAGGTAATTGAGACATTTCATGTCATAATTGACGCTTCGCAAACAGTTTGATTGACAGGCGATCTGACCAATCATAACCCCAAATCCACCATTTTGTCAGTCAAAGCAGTCAGGGGAGTTAGTAGATTAACGTTGATGAACTTGAACTTGAAAAATTGTGTGTACTCACGTCTTTCCACGCTTGAAACAACATTCCTTCTGATGTTCATTCATGTTTATTTGATGCTATAAATGAACTAGTATGAAGAGATGATCAGTTCACGAGGAGCTTCAGCGATCTGTCACGACACATTAAAGACACACTAGACGCTATTTATTGATTAAACTACTTTAAGAAATGACAATATATTAAATATGAAACTGTTTCATACGTTGTCAGTGTCCTCTTTGCACTGGGATGTATTTTTCACCCCGTGAGAACATGATGTGTGGCGTGAAAGCGGACATAGCAACAGTAACTAAAGGAGGCGGGGCTTTGCGAAGGGTCAACTCTGAATGTTTTTCTCGCAACTGCAAGAAAAAAGTAAGATTTGAGAGAAAAACTGGAAATTCCAAGAAAAAGTCATAACTGCAAGAAAAAAAGTCATGATTGCGAGATAAAAATGGGCAATTCTGAAAAATAAAGACGCAATTGTAAGAAAAAAGTCAGAATTACGAGATAAAAACAGGCAGTTCCTAAAAATAGTCACAACTGAGAGAAAAAAAGTCCAAATTAGAAGATAAAAACTTGCAAATATGAGTAAGTGTCACAATGTCAAGAAAAAAATGTCAAAAAAGGAGTCAGAAAAACGGGCAATTCTGAGAAATTAAGTCAGAATTGCAAGAAAAAAAAAGAAAGAAATGACGAAATAAAAATTGGAAATTCTGAGAAATATTCGTTATTGTGAGAAAAAAAGTCCAAATTGGAAGATAAAAATTATCGCAATAATGAGTAATAGTCAAAATGTCAAGAAAAAAAAGTAAAAAAAAAAAACAAACAAAAAAGAAAAAGTCAGAATTGCGAGAAAAAAAAGGGGAAATTCTGAGAAATATTCGTAATTGTGAGAAAAAAAACTCCATTACCTTTTTTTCTTCAGTGGCGGAAAAAAACAAACGCATTAACTAAAATGCAACTAGCAATCTGTTGGTGACAACCAAAAACTAAAGCTAATTTTAAAGTAATAAAATAAATCAGAATTTGAGTCAGACTGACATTGACAATTCATTAAGGCCGACAGCGATATATTTCCTCGTGTAATTCTTCAATAGACTGTATTTCGGCCTCTAACAGAATCTCAGGATTCATTCATGAAGCGCACGGCTCTGATCTCGTCACGCTCTCCGTCGCAGACGGGCTCTGTTCTGCCAGCGCCGCAGCTGAACGGACCACCGCGGAAAACAGATCCGTGTGTTATTCTCCAGATAAACATCCAACAGAAGACGAGATGAACAGATAAAACTCCTGACAGCTTCTTATCACGCAGCATATTTCAGGACGCTCCTGCTTTACTGCGACACATACGTTCAGAATGTAAATACAGACGCCTCTGCTTACAGTCGCTCCACTCAGATACGATATTACTACACATAAACAACATAAACCTGCGGCTTCCACATGCATTAAAGATCCATAAACCTGGAAAAACTTTCATGGAATCACTCCTCCCATGACAAGTAGCGCAATTTGGCGTTCTTCAGATCTTATTTTAGTATTTTGTTAAAAAAAAATCAAATGAAATTCAGGACGTAATCCATCACTGGAGTATGAAGAAAATCATAACAAAGAAATTGCATTTTTGGCAACGACTGTGAATGTTTTATCTGATGATAATCCACACGGTACAGAGAAGCCAAAAGGAATAAGATAAGGAATGATTTAAAGTTTAAAACTTGACTTGAGTGATTTTCTACCAATAAACATTAAAACTAAAATTAATATAAAAAAAAAGTTGTGATTGACTTTTTCTACCAATAAACATTAAAACAGAAATAAAAAATTATTTTTTATATATATATATATATACACACACACACATATATATATATATATATATACACAAACATTTATTTATATAATAAAAAATAGTTTTGAGCAAATATATATATTTAAATCTTGACTTGGGTGATTTTCTTTTTCTACCAATAAACAAAAAGTATTAAATTAATTAAAAATATTTTACACACACACACACACACACATACATATATATATATATATATATATATATATATATATATATGTATGTATGTATGTATAACATTTATTTAATAATATATTTATTTTTTGCCTGGTGATTTTGACTTTTTACCAATGTACGTTAAACAGATTTTTTTTTTCAAATTTAAAAATATGTATTATGTAAATGATTTTATATAATAATTAAATAAAAATATATTTCAAGTAAATATATATTGACTAGCTTGACAAGGGTGACATTGTCTTTTTCTACAAATAAACATTAAACTAACAAAAAAAACAATAAAAAAAATACACTATTTTATGTAATAATTAAACATTTTTTATGTATTTTGACATTTTCATATATTATGAAGGTGTAGTTTATTGTTCTTTTGTATTTTGTAATGTCATGCAATGACATTCAGACAATTTTCAGAGTTCACATTCTTCTCGGGGTCACTGTATTTGTTATTTTGGGACGGTGAAGTTAAAAACGTCCCCCCTCGCCCTTCAGAGCTCAGTGTGAAACCTGAGACGCATCTGAAGATCTCCAAACCCTTCAAACATTAATGCATCAGTGGTGTGAGGTGTGACACAGGTGTCATCTGAACCGCTGCTCTAGTTTCAGCAACACCTTGAGCTCCGGCGTCACCTGCGCACCTGCCAGCTGTGATTATACGCAGATATTACCTCACCACAGCCAAACCACACAGCAGCGTCACATGCTGTCTTCAAATAAAAGCAATCCAGAAAACATCAGTATGAGTTGAGTGGACAAATCCATTCAATATGGTGGATGAGACAAATGTGGATTATAAATATACTTAACAATAAAACAATTCATAAATTAATTAGAATATTTTATATTTTTATTATTGGTAGAAAAAGACAATATCACTCTATTCATTTAAAATATATATTTACTTGATATATTTTTATTTAATCATTATATAAACATTTTTAAATTAAATTTTTTTTTTCTTTGTTAAATGCAAATGTTGGCGTAGGTTCAGGGTTAGCACCTAGTTATTGTATTACTATAGTAAGCACATACTATGTACATGAGGAGCAGGACTGTAAAATAAAGTGCTGCCATATTTTCTCTTTGCCTTGCTGCAGAAACACTGACGTCTGCAGCTCACCGGGGAACAGCGCTGGTGTTTCTGTCAGTTTAAGCTAACATTCTCCACTCTGGTCTGTGTCTTACTTTTTATAGGCCGGGGCGACCCAGTAAGGGTTCTCTGCGGCCTCTTTGGCATGACGCAGGATCGCCTCTCGCGGGTTGCTGTCATCGGTTTTGTCCAGGGCGATGTTTTTCACGATGAAGGAGGACAGCGTGCCGCCGTGGGCCGCCACACGACCACCCCGACCTGCCCGAGGACAAAAGCAAAGATCAAATACAGACACAAATCCATCATTCAGCTTCAGAAAACATGGGCCTCCCTCGCTTACACAGAGGTCATACTATGCCCTTTTACGTCTTGATGTTGTTTTTGTGCTCTACTACAATTGAATGTTCATTATTCTCCATTGTTGCAGTTCCTCTCTTCCCAGTCTGTCAGTAACGCTCTGTTTACTTCCTGTCTCTATGAAGCCCCGCCTTCTGAAAAGCACAATGTGCTCTGATTGGCCGGCTGGAGCAGTGTGTTGTAATTGGTGTTTGGAAAAAGTCCCGCTCCTTACCATAATCGCCAATTTCACTAACTCAACCAGGCCCCGCCCCTTTATTCTGCATATGAATTATTTAAATTAGGAATATTGCGAGCAGTGCCGTCATTTAACCAAAAGCCGAACATCAAAACATTTTTTGTTCATCTTTCAAAGACTGTCCCCATTTGGTGAAAAACAAACACTTTAACACAAACATTTTAAAATAATTATTTAAAAAAAACATGAAATTACCACTATAACCAGTAGATGGCAGCAGAGGCGCACTTACTGGCTCGTTCGCCATTTCAACTCCTTCATATATATTTTTTTTCACACGATTTGATTTAGAGATTATCAAATCAGTATTATAATATTATTTTTTTGTCACTTTTTGTAATGAAGATTCCCATAAAAAATGAAGTTTTCTCACACAGTCAGAACTCTCTTTAATCTCGCTTTCATTAACTCCACAATAAATCTTTTTTTTAAATTTCCGTTTTGTTTGTTATAATGTGCGCATATAAAACTTTATAAAACTGAGCGGATTCTCACCTCTGATTGGCAATTATTTTCAACAAAAATGGCTGTGATTGGCTGCAGTACTCAACGCTGCAAAATGACGTTGTAAAAAGAAACATTTGCAGCGTGAACCAGATCGCTTTAATTTACTTGCTTTTCTCTTTTATTAAATAATTACAAATTACACATAGTAATATAACAGCGTTAATCCTGCGATAAAAATGTATTACTTTGCATTGACCTGACCAAACACACTTGGGTGTGACGGCCCTGATCGTGACGTGTTCGTTCCTGGAAGAGAACTCAAGATGGAGGTGTTTCAGGGACTTCAGAAACAGTGATGTAGAGAAGAACTCCTGCTGGAGGGACTTTCTCATGCTCAAACAGCAACAGAACACACTAAAGAAAGTCGAACATGGAAAAAAGCAGAATCTAACTGTATTTGTGTTGTGACTGAACATGAGCGGTGCTGAGACGGGGCGGCTCAACTGGTGTCTGCTGGGAGAGTTTGTGTGAGCGCAGACGGCCACACCTGATCCTCCGCCAAGACTTTAATGTAATCTAGTGCAGTGTTTACTGAAGCAGTGTCTTGGAGCTGCTGGAACATCCTGGCACTGAGACTCAGACTCACTCCAGCAGCTTGTTAAACCACTAAAAACTGACAAATCAATGTGCCGCTTATTTGGACCCTGTGACGTTTCATTTCAGTTTATTTACTATAAAGTGTGAATTTTTTTGCAACCCCGGTACCGGAACTTGGAATGTTTAAAACTTGATTTGGGTGATTTTGTCTTTTTTACTAATAGACATTAAACAAAAATGTACTATTTATTATTTTTTTTATTTAATATAGAAATATATGAAAATGTTAATTTTAATGTATGGATTCATATAATGATTAAATAAATTTATTATAATTTAAATGTTATATATATATATATATATATATATATATATATATATATATATATATATATATATATATATATATATATTTGATATAGTAAAAAAAAATGTCATAATTTAAATTATTCATATATATGTAATACATGTATTTATAAAATGATTAAATAAATATAATTTAACATATATATATATATATATATTAATATAGTAAAAAATAGATTTAATGCATGTATCTATATAATGACTAAATATAATTTAAATATGTAAAATATATATATATATATATCATACATACATACATATGTATATATATATATATAATTTTTAAATGTAATATAGTAAAATTTGAAAATTTAATTTTGTTTAATGTATGCATGTATATAATGATTAAATAAATATATATATATATATATATATATATATATATAAAATATACATATAAATAAAACCATTTTGGGGGCCATTTTGCACGGAAAATATGGGACATAATTACGGGACTTTTTTTTTTTTTTAAACAAGCTGATTGTCAGAACACATTCGTATGTAACACAAGTAGCAGTTCTCGCTCTACAGGACAATGGATTTGTGCCTTTAATGCTTTATAAACGAGAGTCCGAGCTTCAGGAGGTTTTCCTCACCTGGGCCGGAGACGGGCGGCTCGGGTTTGTGGGATTTGAGAGGGTCCAGCCTGTCCTTCTCCAGCTGCTTCCTGGTGCTGCGCTGACGAGCCTCGCGGAACATGGGCAAAGCGTGAGCTGCGAGAAACACAAGAATCACATGACAGTCATTGGACACGAACAACACCGGCTACAGCACACACCGCTCAGGAGTACTATGGCAATACTACGCTCTTCAGACGCGCCATAGCAGCACTATGCTTTATTTACTTTTGATTAAGTCGCCCACATTTCACAGCTTGCCAAACACAACCAAAATAAATGGCTGGATGTGTGTTTGTGATGGTTGTGTGTTTTACTCCAGGGTCACAGGGAAAGATGGAGCGATTTTCCATTCAGGACTCCACACGCTACATTAAGCAAAAAGGTTACCGGTGACACATATGGTTTTTTCCCTCAATGGTCTTGTTTCACGTCACCTCAAATTTTCCATCGCTATTTCCTGAGCAGTACGGCACTGTTATGGTGGGCGAGTTTTGAAGGGTCTTTAAGTTCACGAGTGTTGATCATGCGCTGGCGTGACGGGCGCTCTCGTGGCACACGCGTGGCTGCTGGAGTGTCGCGCGCTAATGGCATCGTGCCCCTCGGGTGAGCCTCGGCGCGGGGCAATCCGATGGAAAGCACTCACTCCGTGCAAACACACACACACACACACACACAGCCTGGTTAATGGGTCTGTGGCAGGACTGAATGTAGGATGGCACCTCTCAGGGCAGGACGGGGCAATATTATCATCTGCCGCTAATGTTTAGAAACAGCAGCATCCGAACATCTGACAGCAATGCTGGAAATTTAGCTTTTTTTCTTATTTAATACTAAATTGAGCATAACTAATTATATAAGCTGAATGACTTTTGCTTTACTAACAGCAGTACAATAATAATAAATTCTATATATAAAATTTTATATCAGAATTCAGCTTTGATTACTGGATATAAATTACAGTTTACTATATATTCACATAGAAAACAGATGATTAAAACTGTAATAATATTTCACAATATTACTGCTTTTACTGTTTTTTTAATAAATTTTAAAATAAACAATTAAAATAAAAATTAGAATATTGGGCATTTGAATAATATGAAAGCATAATACAAATAAAATAAATATAGAAAAAAAATCATATATTTATATATGCATAATAATTACACAATAATAAGTATTACAATTATAATAATTACGCCCTATAACAGTAAATAAATCTGAAAAATAAGAAAAAATATTTTTGCGTTACTAATAGCAGTACAATAATAATAATAATAAATATATGCAAAATATAATGTAAAATAATTAAAATAAAAATGCTTTTTTATTTTTATTTGCAATAATGATATAATAATTATTTTTATTATCTTTTAGTCTGGAGTTACATGAACAAAATCATAGACTGATTTACTGCTCAAGAAACATTTATGATTATTATCAATATTGAAAACAGTTCATATTTTTGTGGAAATTGTGCTAAATTTTATTTTTCAGGATTTTTTGATAAACAAAGTTCAGCATTTATTTGAAGTACAATTAACGTCAAAATAAATGTCTTTACTGTCACTTTTGATCAGTTTAATGCATCATTGCTGAATAAAATGATTAAATTGTATATAAAAAGTATGATCAGTCGTGTATATCTGATTATTCACATACTGTACAAATAGTGCTGAAAAACTTGTTTTAAATTTCTCAAAATCCTAAAACTTCCAGTTTATTTCAATCCCCTAGATTTTTGGATCCCATCTTTTTTGCACTTATTTACAGGAAGTGAAGTGGAGATGATGTGGAAGACGGCACAGACACGAATATGACAATATATGCAAATGTATTTGAGCACATTTACACACGGTCTCCTCTACAGATACTCACGGGTGATGATGTAATCTTGTGTCAGCGTCTCGGCGTGTTTCTCCTTCCTCTTGCTCTTCACCACACACAACATGGCACCTCTGAAGAACAAACAGGACATCAGCTTCAAAAACACAATGTCATGGGGTTCACAAGAAAGATGGCTTCAGATCAGCTCAAAACACGTGCTTCAAAACAACCTTAAACAATATAAACTGATATATTTTAATAACTATATTCATTTAAGAACCAGAAATATCACTGTCATGAAAATATTTTGTATTGAAAAAGTGCATGAAAATACCACAAAATAAATAAATAAAATTATATAATAGAATTTTGAAAATGTGGACATACGAATTTTATTTCTTCACCTGGAAATGAATAAACATCTTGAATATACATCTATAATACAAATATTCTAGTTATATCAAGCTCTAAAATATTAAAAATACTATTTGTGAGTAAAAATAATTCATAAAAAAATAACTATAATAATAATAGTTTAAATATAACTATTCTATTATGTAAAGCTCTAAAATACTTTATCAGGTCACAAATATTTAGTAATTATTATTATATACACTTTTACAACTTATTTTTAAAACTTATAAAAAAAATGTTATATATATATATATATATATATATATATATATATATATATATATAAAATAAATAAATTATTTTAATGTAAAACCACTCAGTTTTTGTAAATACAAAAATCTAAATATAAAAATAATTATAAAAATATAAATATTCTAGTTATGTCAAGCTCAGGCAGAAATTGCTATTTGTGAATTTTTTTTTTAAAACTACTGAAAAATTTAATTATTATATAGCTTATTTTCATATATTACCACACCTAGTTTTTTTTCTTTTTTATAAAGTTTAAATATAAATTTTATTATGTCAAGCTAAAATACTATATCACGTAGAAATTGCTATTTGTGATTAAATATTTATTCAAAAAGCAACAAATGAACTACTAAAAAAATTTAATTATACAATTAATTATCATTATATACATTTTAAAAATTATTTTAATTAATTTAATATATAACCACTCATAGTTTTTGTAAATACAAAAGTTTAAATATAAATATTGTAATCATGTAAAGCTCTAAATCAGGCAGAAATTGCTATTTGTGAGTAAAAAAAGATCATGAACTACTGGAAATTTTAAAATTAATATATATATATATATATATATATATATATATATATATATATATATATATATATATATATATATATATATATATATATATATATATATAAAATAAATTAATTATTTTAATATATTACCAATCAAAGTTTTTGTAAATAAAAAGATTTGGAAGTGACTTTATTCTCAGGGTGCAGATCATTGATTTTGCTCTCAGACGACACTAACGGAGTCATGAACGAGAGCGAACGAGTCATTTCGTTGAGTTTCCTCACTTTAATCGGTCGGTTCAATCAGTCCAAATTTGGCTGGGATCGTTACTGGACAAACACAGGCAGAAAAACAGGGAAAAAGTGTGAAGTGTGACGGAGACGGACACCCAAACCAACTGCACCTCTGACTCTTGACTGGGTCGTAGTAGACCTTCGCCAGACCATTCCCCGTTCCAACCATGATCTGATTCAGCTTGGGATGCCAAAGACAGCGTACGACGCTCTGAAACAACACGAGATGAGAGAACGAGAGGAAACACAGAGTGAGAATTCATTATTTGAACATGAACCGATCGCAGAGGAAGTCTGTGTGAGGGTGACGTCTGATATCTCTGGCCGTCCAGCTCATCTCCAGTTGACTATATTTGGAGGTCGCGAAGAGGCCTGGATCTCAGAGACGGCCTGTGACAGATGAGCTGCTGCCAGGGGCATGTGTGAGGATTTGTGGGCATGTGTGACAGTGTGTTTGTGTGTGTGAGAGGGAGAAACAGACTCATGAATACCTGGAATCACATGTAGGGGAAACGCTGCACATTTCTATACAACAACAGTTCATTAGTGACCATGTCCAAAAAGGAGAAAATGGCACCATTAAAGTTGCAAAAACACACAAAAACAAAACTGTTACGATCTTACTTGCTTTGAGAACACCCAACCCAAACAAATAAATAAATATAACAGATTAATAATAATAATAATAAATATAGCTGCTGGCAGCGATACGGGGCCAAAACCCTGAAGGGGCTGTAGCGCGATACAGTACAGGAAAAACAACATGTTGTTGTTAACATATTTTAGCATGTTGCTATCATGTTAAATAATGCTAATTCATGCTAATACATGATATCAGAATGCTAAAACATTCTAGCAACATGCTAATTCATGCTAGCAATGTGCTAAAACATGTTAACAACATGCTAAATCGTGTTAACAACATGCTAAATCATGCTCGCAACATGCTAATTCATGATAGCAAACGTGGTTAAAAGAAAGCATGGTTAAAAAAAAGCTTATTCTTGCTAGCAGTATGTTAAACCATGTTAATTCATGTTAGTAATGTCTTTCTCTTTCCAGTAAATTTAAAGCTTATAAAACTTTCAAACTTTCATACGACTTTGTCGAACCAACCACTATTAGGAGTGAAATAAGAGTTGAATATAACAGAGATAAAGCAACTGTCGTCACATTGGTGGATTGTTTTCCGAATCACAAATGCCACCTCTGAATATCATCATACTCTGTCCAAGAAAGTATGATGCAGTTCATTCCCTTGTGCAGATCAGGAAAGTCCTGCGGAGGCATTTGGGTGAAATCTGCTTAGCCTCCAGCTGTTCGACTCCAAACCCGCGCCGGGCTTCCTTTCTGCCTGCAATCCACCAGCCGGACTCAGTTAAGCCTGCCTGACCTAGAATACGGCTTTAGGCCCTCCCCCCGTCCCGTAGCAGGGGTCTCTCCGGCCCTTATTGACTTAACGGGATGTACGGGGTTAATCCGTCTCCGTGGGCATGTGGCCGAGTAATTGATTATTTAGAAAAGATCTGTCCGCAGATCTGAAATGTGCTTCCAGCTGAGCCTTTTTTTGCCGCAATACCAACGTAATCTGCTTTACCTTGCAGATCTCGGGGCTTTAGATCGAGCACATCTGTATATTTGCGGATCGCGGCGTATGGTAGAACATGCCGTCCACAGGTGTGCTCACCAACAATTACTTGCAATCCCAGAGACCCTGGATGAGGAAAGCAAACAATCAGGAAAAGCAGCACAGGGGAATTCAGTTTCAGAACGGCTGAAAATAGCGATATATATTAGCCCGAACATGCATCCACGGCTCCATCATGTGCCAGTGAAACAAACGCCCATAATGCAAAGTGTTTATGTGGAGCTCAAATGTTTCTGCTAGCATGAATAGGAATGATAATGATGGCGAAGTGAGTGAATCAGGTCTTTCTTCAGCACATTTACTGCGGTTCTGGAAAAGACTGAAGTAGCATTTCAGCAACTTATTCAATCTTCCATCTTTTGTAAGCAAAAGAAGCTGTTTACGGGACAGGATGAGCGTGTGCCAAAGTGGAGCAAATATGACGCCCATGTACCCAGAAGACAATTAGGATGCTTTCATGTCACATAATAGTAATAATGAATGACATATACAAAATATAATAAATAAAATAAAAATTGTAGCATACTACTTTTGGAATAACTGAATTAATAATGATAATAATCATAGATTACATATAATACACATAAAATAAATAACTAAAATAAGTTAATTTGCAATAATTAAATAATTATACAATAATACTAATGATAAAATAATAAAAAACAATTTAGACAGAGAAAATATTATATAAAATAAAAAATAAAATGATATTCATTTGAAATAATGAAAAATAATAAACTAGCTATATAATACATAATATACATAAAATAATTAAAAAAAATCTAATATATTAATTTGCAATAATAAATAATAAATCAGATATTATATACTATAAATTATATTATAAAATAAATAAAATAAAACGTTACTGTATTAAATAATATTAGTAGAATATAATAACGAAATAATAATAAATTCGACATACATTATATATATATTAAATAAAAATTCAAAATATTAAAAATATTTTTAAAATATTCTAAAATTATATATATATATCTAATGGATATTCATTGCAATATTAATGATGAATTATTAGTGAATCAGGTCTTTCTTCAGCACATTTACTGCTGTTAAGGCATTTCAGCAACTTATTTAATCCTCCATCTTTTCTAAACAAAACAAGCCGTCTACAGGACAGGACGAGCATGTGACCGGAGACTTTCAGGTCAGTTTGATTCATTGTGTTGGAGTAACAGAGGTTTTCTGACTCTGGTGCAGAACACTGAAAAGATATGCAGTGAAATGGTGTAAATACACCTGCGGAGAAAGAGAACGACGGCTGGAGTCTGTCCTAACGTCAACATTAACCTGCTTCCAGCTCAAAGTTTATACTGTAGTTCGAGCTTCAGTCTTCCTGTGCAAGTCCAGAATCCTGCAGAAACAGCTCTGAGATACCAACAAAGACTTAAATAAACCGTATCGCTGGTTCTGTTTTAGTTTTTGGGCATCGAGCCGCATTCCAAACGTCCGACCAGACGGACCGTCCTCGAGGACGCAGATGTCTCACCTGGTTTTTGCACCTTGTGAAAAAGTCAGCGAAGCCGAGAACCACCCCTGGAGTATTTACTCTCTCCGGTCCAGAGCGCGACCCCGCGGCGGGGTTACGTCCAGTGTTTACACTCGCATGATTGGTGGCTCTTCCTGTCACAGGACAGCCTGGTGCACCACTTCATAAAGACAGCACTTAAATTCTTCAGTCGTCTTGAGGAGATAAACACCGTAAATAACTTGCTCGTCAGGGCAGACAGAAATAACTTCAGTCCTCTGGAGGCATTTACACCCGACCAGATCCTGCTGCTGCTGATGATGATGATGATGATGATGGGTCGTCCTCGTATGGACAAGAGTCACTTAATGCTTCACACATGAAAAAAAATGATAAATTTATAAATTTATATGATAAATAATAATTAATATGGAAAATAGATGAGTAAATGATAATAATAATAAAATAAAATAAAAAATATATATAAAATAAATGATTAAAATACTAATTATAATATAGTAATTTGTATATATAAAAAACATAATAATTATATATATATATATATATGTGTGTGTGTGTGTGTTTTTTTAAATTAAATAATAAATAATTCATAAAATAAACATTTAAAATAATTAGAATTTTATTTATAAGTGAATCTGACATACACGCATTTCATTATTGCCAAAGTAATATTATATTATTTTATATATAAAATAATATAATATTACTTTGGCAATAATGAAATGCGGTTATGTCAGATTCACTTATAAATAAAATATATATGAAATAAATAGAAAGAATAAATAATTTTTTTTTTAAATTATATATATTAAATAATCAAATACACTTATTTTAAAATACATGCATATTTAAATAAAATATAAATTATATATAAATAAAATATATATAAAAAAATATATATAAATATATATATATAATAAAAAAGTCCAATGCAAGAATGAAATAATAATAATTTATAATATATAAAATGTATGTGAAATAAATGTATGACATAAACAATTAAAAACAATACTAATATACTGAAATTTTATAATTTTATATAATAATAAATTGTAATAATAAAAATGATGTCAGCTTATGTTATTCTTCTGTAAGAAGAATTCTTTATTCTTAAAAGCATTTTCCTTTTCAAGAATGATGGATGCCAAACTCTAAAAACAGATGACATAATAATGAAATAATAATACCAAAATGCGCAACATGAATTCAAAACATTATTTTCCTCTTTTAGCTGGAGCAGCAGCCGCACACATTAATCAGAAGAAGGGTTTGGAAAACGTCTGTCATGCATTAAACACACACACTTCTGCTCTGTGATCATGTGAGCGACACGTCAACATCTGCTTTATGCCATCCTGTCATGAAGAAACCGGGGTGGAGACCATTAGCCTCGTGGTGTTATGACTAGAGACGGAGCGATGCGGAGCGCTGGGACAGAGAAAGCCACTCAAAGGCACATTCCGTCCCGGACGGCCGCGGGAGCTTTGAGATGAGAGAGAGCCGTCGCGCCATCCGCTCTGACCTCAGAAGAGCTCTCACTCGCAGCAGATGAACACACCTCTCAGGAGCTGTCGAGGTCATTCCAGCAGATGGATGGAGGAAGACAACGTTCCCGACGATTCCAAAGGGACGGAAAGGCGGAAAGTTAAGTTTCCTGCCTGCAGTTGCACTGGTATTCTGATGGCACGATATTTAACGAGTAATTCAAGGCCGCGGTTTTCCAGACAGTGTTCCCATAATTAGAGAAAATGGTTTTATTGGAACGTGTTCTGGATCTTGTAAAGAATAAATGAGCTTCCAGTACATGCACTTCTGGAAATCGAATCAAATAATAAATATGGCAGATAATAATAATTAAAATAAAAAGTATAATATATTGACGAAATTAATAATAATAATTGTATATATATATATATATATTTATTAATTTTATATATATATATATATATATAATTGAAAATACTAATTTTTAATAATAATAAATATATATATATAAAATATATATGAAATATTTGTATAAAACAAATTAAAGCTAAATAGAAAATTAAAAAAGTAATAAAAATGAAAAAAGCTAACTCAAAAGTTAAACGAATAACATTACAGTATCTAAAATCTAAAATAATTAAAAAAAAAAAATAAATATATATATATATATATATATATATATATATATAAAATGATTAAATTACAAATTGTTACTTAGCAATAAAAAAAATTAAAATATAAAATATATATGAAATAATTGCATAAAATAAATTAAAGCTAAAAAAAAAAAAAAAACGAAATAAAATTTATCACAAAATTTCTAAAACATGCTGAAAATAAAATAAAATAATAATAAAAATAAAACCTAATTAAAATTAATCTGCAATAATGAAATAATATATATATATATATATATATATTATTTCATTATTGCAGATTATGGTAATTCAAAATATAAATTAACAGCATAATAGTATAATTTATATTAATTATATAAACATAGTATCATTTAATATAAATAAATAAAATATACTATAAATATCTACAATTAAATTATATATATATATAAAAAATATTAATAATTTATTGCATAAAATAAATGTATAAAAACAATTACAATTATAATATATTACTTGCAATAGTGAAATGTCAGATGTTCATATACACATATATTATATGAAGTAAGCGTGAGCGACCCAGAGTCTCTAGTGTTTGTCTGACGGGCCTCACGCGAGTCAGTCGGATCTCTTCACTGTTTCCCAGTCAGTCGACTGTACGTCAGCCGTCCCACACTCCACTGCACGCCGTCAAATCATATTTTTTGCGACATTATTAAGACTCAGTTCTACATAACTCATAACGCATGAGCATAACCTACCGTATCAGCTACTTCGATCTCATAGACCTTCTGAAGAGACTGGCGCTCAAAGAACAGCAGCTTCCCGTTGCCTTCGTCCTTCCTGACGGAGGTTCCCGTCACCAGCAGCTTATCATCAGGGCTGAAGCAGCAGTCCGTCCTGATGGGAAATCAGTTCAGTCAACATAACGCTTAAAGTTAACTAAAACTATTTAAAATCATTTCAATTCATCGAAATAAGGCTGAAGTATAAATATTAGATGAAAAACTTTTTTAAAAAAAACACGGCAACTAAATGAAATATGTTTTCATGTATATTAAGTGCTAAAATCACAAAAACTAGAAAATATAAATAATACAAGAACTAATAAAAAAAGACAGAAGAACATCACAAAATAACTAAAACTTTAACTGAAAATAAAAAATAAAAGTTAATTCAAAATATATTTTAATACTGTAGTAGATAAATATTAAAATAACACTTTATGACTAATGAATTCCAGCACTTTCTGATGAACTGATTATATATATATATATATATATATATATATATTTATATATACCCATAATATAAATATGTGCATATGTATATATGGTATATATATGGTGTGTATATATATATATATATATATATATATATATATATATATAAATAAAAAAAAAATATATATATATATCCATCCATCCATCCATAGGTATCATTTAGGTATATTAACTGGTTTCCATTAATTTTTTCATAATTTTTATTCATTTCTTTAACTTCACAAGTTTTAAATGATCAAGTGTGACCAATGCATGCATATTCATTATAGAATAAATTCATTATTATTAAATAATAATCTTTAATTTATTGTTTATTTCATAATTAATATTGTAATTAAACTGGGATTGGTGGGACTGATGTCAGGGCACACTGTAAACAATTAATAATGAATATTCATAAAATTATTCGCAGAAGTGCAAAAGAAGTCTCCATTTACATGGGAAAGAAGGAGGTCAATCCAGAAACGACACCGAGAGGCTTCCTGAAGCTTCGAATGTCCCACGTCTTCAGCGTGTCGTCTCCTGAAAACAGACACACAAAACGACATCAGACTCTAATGATGTCATCAAAGCCACGATGTCAGCCGGTGCTTTCCTCCTGCTCCGGGCTGAATCCCGGTCATTGTCCGTCGACGTGAGTCAGAGAATCAGAGAACGAGTCGCTCGTCCGGGACTCTGATGGGATCTCCAGACACGTGCTGACTAACGCCGTTCAAAGCGTGACTCCTTCCGCACGCGGGACGTTTCCATGCCGCCGTCAGAGGTCACGGACAAGACAAGACCTCCATTATCCGGATACAATCACGCTTTGTGTTTGTGTCGAGCGTATTCTCACATATTCGATACATTTCAGCATTTAAAACCCACATTTTCAGATATAGGGGTGGGCGGTATGAATAAAATCTCATGTCACGGTATGAATAATGAATAATATCAAACTAGCAGTATATCTGAAAGCATTCCACTTTTGTTAGTGAACATCCCAATGTTTGTTGCTGTCAACAAACTCAATAAAGCAATAACACACAATAAAAACAACAGAGTTTGCAGAAAGCGTCTGATCGGAACGATGTGGATATAGTTTGATTATAGAGTATATTTGATCTGGCTGTGTGAGACTACAGGTTGAATGAATCCCTTTTCTTTGCATGACACATTGACATTACGGCACAGAACGGTTTTATCCTGAACATTGTATAAGCATTCATTTCATTTCAAGAGAGCGAAACCGTCACATCTGTTTGATTTTCCCGGCAAAATCCTTTCATGGGCTTTCGAAGATCGAAGATCTCATCGAAGATCCCGTTTTATTACCAGCTGTTCACACATTGGCAATAAAAAAGCAATCAATACATGAAAATTCTTACATATAGATCCTTTAAATTAGTTTATAACATATATATTTTTAAAAAAAATATGTATATTATTAAAAATACATAAATGTAAGTTTTATTACAATTAAAAAAATAAATTCATAAAATAAATTTAAAAAATTATATATATATATATATATATATATTTAAAATATGTTGATTATATGTAGTTTAATAACATATTTTTAAATATGATGTATTTTTAAAAATACATGTACAAAAAAACAAACGTAATTTTTTTATTACAGTTAAAAAATTGTTGATTGTTTATTATATACAGTATATAGTTTATAACTTTTTTCATGTTTCATGTTTTTAAAAAAATAATGTATATTATTAAAAACAATAAAACAAATAAACTAAAAACAAAAGAATCATTATAAGCAATTAGACAAATATATAATTATAATTCATGTAAAACATTAAAAATGTAATACATATATATATATCTATATATGTGGGTAAAATGTGTGTAAATACAGAATTTAATTACATTTTTAAATTTTTACGTGTGTGTGTGTGTGTGTGTGTGTGTATATATATTTTACATTTAATTAAAAATTTTTTTTTTGAGATGCACCGCTACTAAATGTCTCCGCCGATACCGATTATTCAGAGTGATATTTTTAACTGATAACTGGCATCACTTATAAATAAACATTACTGAAGATTAAAATGAATATTTCTGAACTTTCTGAATGTTATTAATTCATTTAATTACTATTAAAGGTACAATCCATAGTTTTTCGCCACTAGGGGGCGCTAAACAAGTCAAAACAATAACAAAGGCGTAGATTGATGACGCAGTGATCATGGAACTTGTCGTCATGCCGATGGATCTAATAATATTCATGGGGAAATAATGTTTATGGATGAGTGTATGCATGTTTTTAACATGGCTGTGGGGTGAAGCTGGGCGTTGCAGAGAATCACGGACGCGATTACTAATGAGAGACAGATATCAGTGTCACGCGCGAGTCCCGGGGGATATAAAGAAACGAGGACATTTCATTCTACCGAGCTACTCATAAGTGCTGAAATACTACTCTTACAGGTCAGTTTATTTGACGAATTAAAACTGTGAGGTAACACAGCGCACAGACTTAACAGTAAGCTAGATCAACATTAGATTATCATACTGATGATATTCTAACACTTCGTCGTGTTGAGCTATATAACATTGATTAGTCTTATAGCCTACATTTGCTTATCTATGTTATTAGACAAATAACGTGCAAGAGCGCCGTCTCTGTCAAGTCAAAGTTTGTCGCAAAGCTCTCGCCATCTCGGAAACCCCACGCTGATATTGATCCTCGTTTTATTTCTCCTTTTGTCCCAAAGTTTCCTTGCCACGGTCCATAATGTTTGGACGAAACAACAGCAGCGCGCCACTTTACGTTACGCAGATGTCCGTTCTACTTATTGCATTTCTTAGCATTACCTTTAAACAAAGTTCAAATTTCCTGCCCTCTCTTGATTGGCAGGATATCTCGACCCTGACTATCAACGGTTTTTAACTATTGGCCGATATCTGATGGTGTGAAAATTGATACCGATGGTTGGCCGAGATATCGGTGCAGCAGAATCTCTACAGCGGACACATATACACCGTAAGTCCTTATACAGAAGACGGAGACTGGTCTAACCTCCTCGTGACGCCAGAGTTACTCCGTCGTAGGAGAAGGCGAGGCAGGATGTGTCTGATCCGGGAGCGTGGGCCTGACGGCAGTGGAACTTGGTGTGGACCTGGAACAAAACAAAGACGCACATTAGAGAAACGGAGGAGGACCTTTCAACACGTCTGGATGAGCAAGAGAACGAGACCTGCGTCCCATTAATACCGCCTCTCTCACTCACTGAAAACACATAAAGACCTTTCATACCCGAGCGTCTGCGGGACATAAGGTTTTCATCTGCAAAATGAGCGAAAAACAACATCACACTTGACTCTGAAAACCGCTTCATTCTTGGAAGCGTCGCCCAGAGGATTCTGCGCCGCTTTTGACACGCTGCCATCCTTCATCCCCATTTCTCTTATTAAACATCAACACAAGGACTGAGAACAAATTATAAACCAAAACCTTGTTAAGCTGAGCGGAGAGCTCCTGTCTCTTCAATTACTGGACCACCGAGTCTTTACGCTGAACAGCCAGTTACATAAGAGCCCGAGAGGAGATCTGAACCATTTATTTTCTCTGAGGTCTGAAGGATCTAATGGAGGGTGAACAGAGATGCTCCGTGAAGCCCCAACACTAATATATTTCAAATCAACTGGTTTTTGTTGGGTTTTGCCACTTTTTTTATTAGTAGGATAGCGGAGAGCTAACCAGAGATGTAAACAAATAAAATTAACACAAAATAAACAGATGAAATAATATTATAAAAAATAAATAAAAAAATAAAAATTAAATATATACATCAAATAAATGCATAAATTCACATATATGATCTCATTGGGGAAAATTACAATGAATCAAATGGAATTAAAATAACAGAAATGAATAAATAAATGCACACATAGGATCTCAATGGGGAAATTAAAAAGATGTTTAAAAAAAAAATGATTGAAATAAATTAAATAGATTAAATAAAAAAATAAATTCACACATAAGATCTCAATGGGAAAATTACAACAAAACAAATATAATTAAAATAAGTAAATAAATAAATAACTTCACACAGGATCTCAGTGGGGAAATTACAATTAATTAAATAAAATTTAAATAAATTAAAAAATAAATCAAATGAAATAAATTAACTTAAATATATAAATAAATTCACACAAGATCTCAACAGTGAAATTACAATTAATTTAATATAATTAAATTAAATATATTAAATAAAATAAATTAAAATAAAATATTTTAAAAATAAATACATTGTAAAATATGATTGTATTTTATCATTTCTATTTAACTCATTTAACTTCCTATTTTTCCTGTCAGCGCCAGCAGTTTTAATAATTTTCACAAAACTTTCAAGGCCCTCAGTATTTTTTAAGAAAGAACAGAGCAACAACAAAAACACATTTGATTCATGAATTCTGTTTTATAAGCACTTGAATGTGGGCATGTTTCAATTTTTAAGAAAAAGCTGAGAAAATCATGTTTTTGTCAAAAACATTAGGCAGTTTTGATTTATATGCCGTTTAATTATTCATGCGCATCAGCAATGCTTCGATTGCTTGTTTCTGCTTCTTCTTCGCCTGTTTTGATCCGGAGATTCTGTACTCTTTCAGAACATGTGTAATAACGCCCCCTACCGTATAACAGTGAAAACGTGCATTGACATTTCTCAAGGAAGGCGAGGACCAGAGATATGAATCTGATACAGATTCCAATGTGTCTAAAGCCTGAGCGAGATGATTCTGAGCTCCGTTAGTTTGATCAATAAGAGTTTGAGCGCTCTCAATGTCACAAACCATGAAGAACAGAGCAATTACAGCCTCAGCTCAGCGCTAGGGTAATGAAACCATGATGACCGCAATACTATTTAACTCAATAAATGATCAAAGTGTCTATGATTCATCTAATAATATTTCTCATTTCACAATTTCAGGCAAACCGTCTGACTGAACAGCTCTACAAGAAGAGAAGACCAATCAGAATGTTTAGATGCCTTGGCAACTAGCTGAAACAAAATAACTTTTTATATACTTTTACTTTATTTTAGCAAATGTTTATTTTATTTCAAGCAATGAAAATGTTTTTCATGGTTTTACTTTACGCCAATATCCCTGGTCTGGTTAGAATTTGCTTCATAAGACGAGTGCCAAAGTCCACAAATCTGGAGCTGAAGAACGGCTTCAAAGTACCTGAAGCTGCAAAAACATCTAAACTGCTTCCAAACCATCAAAGTCCATCACATATTCACCGTTATACTAGAGCAGTGACGACACGGTCTTCAAATTCCTTCAAAACCTGGCACTAGGCAGTTACTAGGCCCTTTTATGTGATTGCAAGAAAGTGAACTCCCAAGTCTATGCAATGTTCTGTTGCTGAGATATGGCTTGTTCATGTTGCTATACAGTTGCTAGGATGCTCTAAATGGTTGGTAGGGTGTGGCTACTTGATAATCATGGTGATACTTACAGACTGGTTTCCAACCAAAACAAAAGATCCAATCCCAGTATCTCTATGACGTAGTGGTGCTGAGATATGGCTTGTTCATGTTGCTAAAAGGTTGCTAGGGTGCTCTAAATGGTTGCTAGGGTGTGGCTACATGATAATCATGGTGATACTTATAGACTGGTTTCCAACCAAAACAAAAGGCCAATCCCAGTGTCTCGGTCCTGAGATACAGCTTATTTGTGTTGCTATATGGTTGCTAGGTTGCCCTAAATGGTTGCTAGGGTGTAGCTACATGAAAATCATGGTGATACTTAACTAATAGACTGGATGTGTGTCTGAATGAAAAGAGGGTATGGATAGTGCGTTTCCACCCACTTGTCTCTATGACGTTCTAATCCAGAGACATCCCTCTCACCTTTTTTCAATGGAAGTCTATGGGGTGGTTGCTAGTATTCTGTAACTGGTTGCTAGGGCGTGAGAGCAAGGCTGAGAGAAATGAGCCCTCCCCCAAGTCTCTACAACATTCCGATTTTTCACCCAATTTTTTGCCCACTGGACGAAAATTCTAATTTATTTATTTTTTTATATTTTAATTTTTGTATTGAAAGTATGGTAAATACTGGTAAAAATGTACATCCACATTTTCATCACATTTAAATAGCACATCTGAATTACCGTATTGTTCCGAATATAAGACAATGTTTTATTATTAGAAATACATCGGGTCAACTAATATTCAGGGTCTAGTGTAAATAATAAACCCGCAACAGCAGGTGGCGCCAAATACGCGTAAAACGGCAAGAAATACGCCGTTTTAAGTGTAATGTTAATCACAAAAATAAAATAAAATAAAATAAAATGATAGTTGAAATCTGGGTATCGTCTTACGTTTTAAAATCCCGTATGGTGGACTTTTGGTCCCGTCAGCGAGGCGCGCAAAAATGACAGTCGCGCGGCTGTTAGACGGTAAGCTTTTCTTTGGCTGTTAGCAACTGTCTTTTTGACAGTCTTCTTCTACAGCGATCTTCTACCATTACACTCTTGACACCGTATTTCTTGGCACACTTGTTTTACGCGTATTTGGCGCCACCTATTGCTGTGGGTGTATTATTGACATGTAAAGTGTAGACTCTGAACATAAGACGAACCCATTTTTTCAGAAAAAATAGTGTCTTATATTCAGAACAATACGGTAACAGTGATGCTTTGGAAGCACCACTAATCGTGGTGTTTAATGTGATGTGATCAAATCGCAAGTGAGCGTCATCCTGCGGCATTTCTGCTCCAGACATGAGCGATTCCTCAAATCATGTGTCTTATATGGAAAGATATGTGCTTATTTATTATATGACATTATAGCAACTTTTTCCTGGTCTGTAACAGTGGAAACGTTCAATAAGTTTTTTTTGTAGACAAAACTTCACGGTTTGAGTCTTAACAGAAACTGGCTTGCAAAAATAAACCCACCATGAGAAGTTTTCACTGGAGCCGTGACAACTAGCCCCGCTCAATTAAAACAAATGAAGAGTGATGGAAACTAAAGCCAGTTTATGGATGGAGAAGCAAAAAGTGCCAAAACACGAGCCGAGGACAGGAAGGAACGACACGAGGGGGCGAAAGCAACGGATCGACAGCGTAAAAGTGAGAGACGGAGGAAAAAAACGAGGGACAGAAATAGCTGCAGAGAGAGGCCGAGTCAAAGAAGGGAAACTGAAGTGTGTCTGTAGTCTAACGGCGGTGGAGAACATTCAGAGGAAGTCATAGACCTGGAACGACCAGATAACGCGGCTACACACATCGCAAGTGCCAGATTACGTGTTCCCGTACCGTCCTCAAAGTGACGCCCTTCGCCAAACCAATTTACTTCTGCATAATTGTCCGTCTTTATCAGAGTTTCTCCAGCTGCTCGCACGGCCGGTGAAGCGTGGCTCTGCTGATTGCCAAACACTCACTAGGGCCAAATGAGTTTAATTAATGGGAAAGTTGTTTCACTTGAAACAAAGAATGTCCCGGCACTCCTAGTAATGTCGGTCAAGTGTCTAAGACAATGAACCTGAAAGACAACGTGAAATCACAACTTATTAACCATCTCTGGCCTTACAGCGTACAATTCATCAGTGTATGTTACTGTACAGGAAAAAGCAAAGTATTCATAATCACAAAAAATATAGCAAAGCAGGGCTTTTCAACCAGGAGCCTTAGCAAACTTGGGATGATGAAAAATAAAATAAAATAAAAAAACTATAAAAAATAAAATAAAATAAAAAAAATAATGAAATAAGATTAAAAAAATATATAAATAATAAATAAAAAAATAATAAAAAAAATATTTATTAACATTGCTGCTCAACCAGGAGCCTAGGGATGATGAAATATAATAAAATAAAATAAAATTGATAAAAAGGTTCTATTTGTTAACATTAGTTAACATGAACTAACAATGAAAAATACTTCTAAATAATGTATTAATCTTAATATTAATTTCAACATTTACTAATACATTATTAAAACAAATCTGTGAGCTAACATGAATTAACAATTAATAGCATTTTTATTACCTAATTTTAACAAAGATTAATAAATTATTGAATAAGTATTGCTCATTGTTAGTTAATTACTAATGGGACCGTATTGCAAAGTCTTACCAAATAATCTAACTGAATTAAATTGCAACAAAATATAATGAAAAAAAAAAGGATATTTTTAAAGAATTTTTTGTGTTTACTGAAAAACATACAGTGGTGGTCAGAAGTCTGGAATAATTAATATTGTTTAATGTTTTTGAAAGATGTCTCTTTTGCTCAAAGCAGCACTTATTCACTCAAAAACAGTAAAAATTCTGAAATATTATTACAATTTAAAATAACTTCTTTCTACTGGAATATATAGTAAAATATAATTTATATCCAGTGATCAAAGCTGAATTTTCAGCATCATTACTCCAGTCTTCAGTGTCACATGATCCTTCAGAAATCATTCTGATATGATGATTTGATGCTCAAGAAACATTTATGATTATTATCAGTGTGCATCAAAAACAGATAAGTATTATAATGGTGGTTACAATATTATTCATGAGATCATACAATAAGTACGATAATAATAATTCTTTTATAATGCATTACATATAAAGTCTTTAAGTAAAGTGTTATCAAATACTCTAGATTTTATGGGGGCCTTCGAGTCAAACCTGAAATCTCACCCTGAAATCGTGTTAAACATCAGCACATGTGCAACGAAATCTATAACACATCAACAATTAGTGCAAATCAACTGGATATATATATCCGAGTGCGCGAGCATGAAACATCCGACCTGACACCTTCTTGGGTTTCGGGCTTTGGCCGCTGAACACAAAACAGCCCTGTTCCCGTTTGGAGGAGTCCTGGGGTTCGTCTCCCGCCAGATACACACATGAGGTAACGCTTGCTGGAAGGGCACAAAGAAAACGGCCTGGCAGAAACGTGATTATTGTTGACAAGACGTATCCAGGCCCCTTCATCCCAGAATGCCGTTCTCCCACCGTTCAGAGTCCGGCTCGGGTTTCCAGCCCTGATTACCAGCGAGAGCTCGGAGAGACGTCCATCATCCGTCGCCTGTCATCGCCAACAGCATGATAAGCATCGCACGCTGGAGATTTCACGCACTGAACACAGAAGGATGGAGATCGTTTGCTCTCTAAGTTAGAAAATGTGTAACTGAAGCCAAATGTGAGGGCAAGTGAAGTTCAAATCCACCTGCCATCTTTGTTCAGTTCACCTACATGTCATCTCAAGCTGCTTCAGCAAAGTAAACAAATATATTTATACACAGATACGCAACTTTCATGAACTAGGTTGATAACGCTGGATTTGAGGTGACGATCTACACATGGACATCATAGTACAGGGTCTTTTAACCCGAACATTGTATAAGCATTCATTTCATGTGTCACTGAACGGATAAGCGAGGCTCTCGGAAGCGCAACGTCGCATCCTTCGGATTTTCCCAGCAAAACCAACACAAATCCTTCACTTAAAAATCAATCTACAGGCTTTCAGAGACAACCTAGGAAGAGCTGTTCACACACTGGCAACAAAAAAGCCATTAATACATGACGCTTATTACATATATATTATAGAGTTAACGTAAGATTTAAGTTGGGCGAACATTAGAAATGCTGCCTTGGCAATTATAAGAAATGTTTAAGTTGAAACACTAAAATGACAATGACTTTCCAGTAGAAATAATAAACGGCGAAAGAATAACACACAAGACACAAACAATATGTAAACATTGTAAGAAAACTATGCTGTACACCTCGGCAAAGGTTGTACAGACTCTTAGGGGCCGTTCATATATCTCGCGCATTTTCATTTGCGCAAAATGGAAGCGACACGCATGCGGCGCGTTCGTTTTTTCCTGGCGCGCCTTCCTCATGGCCGTGGAGAGCACGGTTGATGGTTGCATAGCAACGACAGATGCTACAGAAGCGCGAGCTCCCGAACGCTTGCAAAAGAAGGAGGAAGTGACGCGGCCGCGCTTTACACGCTTTTTTAGGTGTGATATGTGAACGGCCCCTAAAGAGGCAGAAAGCATCGCTATTACTGCTAACGGTTGGACTTCTCGGTGTACGC